>APFE030015648.1:9660-39023 GCA_000404065.3 Pinus taeda | reverse complement strand
TCTTCAGTCCATAATACATTGATGGAAAATACATACTATTCGAAGTGAACCTTGGTGAAAACAAAATGCTTGTGCACTATCTAGTGTCACCTACTCTAGTTGGTTGTTTTTGGGTTAATCCTTGTCATCTCATTCAAGTAGAGTAAGGTGAGGGGGGAAACCTTAACAAGCACGTCATAGGTATACATAAACTACTTCTCTGAAGGAAATACCTCTTCTGCTCTAAATAAGTCAGGATCCCTCTTCTGCCTCTGAAATGAATAAGTACATAGTTATGAAAATTAAAAAAAATGAAAAAATGATAAAGTGAAGAATTTTGAAAAAAAATGAAAAATGAACAAGGCAAAAGAAGAGAAAGGCTTGCGCAGAGATGTGATGCAAGTAACTCCGTCGAGGTACTGACCAGGCTTGCTAGCAGTAGAGCGATGCTTATGTTCTTGCGAGACTCCATCGGTGTACTATCCAAGCCTACTGGTAGCGGAGCAACACTTGAGATGAAACTAAGAATCTAACAACTATATTGCTCGTGCACTAATATACCCCTCATCCCCAATCGTAACAACTATGTTGGCTTGGCTTGGAATATGTGTTGATCGACTAAGGGCTTGGCAAATGCTACATCTTACAATCAAGAAAGTGTGGAAACCAAGGCGAATAGAGAACTGAACAATACTTCCGGAGGTGTTTGAATTTCTTTTCAGGAACAAGGTCCATTTAGAGAGGTAGAGTTATACCAGTGTGTTGACAAGTGTTGTAGTGGCTACAACCACCCTCCAAAAATTATCCTTAGCTTCATTTTGGAGCCACCTTACCAACCATCCTTAGCAGCATGTCTTGCATTATCAATTACATGAGCTTCAGTGGTTTTCTGGCATATTTCCACCTTGTTCATGATAGCTTATTCATTCCCCACACAGGCTATTTCTTTGGACTTGCTCCAGCTGCAAGCTGAGAAGCTCCCTCAAGAAATTGTGCAATTCTAGAGGGAAACCAACTTTTCCTCTAGAAATTGTGCAATCCTGACTGGTAGCCTGATGGCCTCCAAAGTTGTGGAATCCTACCTATCAACCTTCACTGGAAAAACTGCACAATCCAGCCCAGCAAGACTGCTCAGCCCAAAAATTGCACAATTCTGGGCAGCAGTCAGCTACTAAGCCCATGAATTGCATAATCCCTCTGGGATAGCCAGCGCAACAGCCAAAAAAAATTGTGTAAATCCACCCACAACAACTTCTCAGCCTAGAAATTGCACAAGCCTGGGAGACAATCACCTATTCCTCTTAGAAATTGTGCAATCCCTCTAGGCTATCCATCTCTACTCAGCCCATAAACTGTGTATATTTTCATCCCAGGCCTGCAGACTGATGCATGTTCTTTCAGGTTGACCGATTCCTTTCAACACTGAGAAAAACTGATTTGCATGCATGGATTGCTTCTCCCAAAGGAGCATGTAAAGGCATCCATTGATTCAGGGATCTATTTTTAGCAGATGGACGTTATAGGCAAGGATCATTTCAAAAACCTCCCACCAAGTGTCGATTTTCCTAGATTTGTGGCATGCACGTCACAACCTTGATTTTATCGAAACTCATCAACCAGACATTGTAGAGCTCATTCCTCACATTGACCTTGTAGCTTTGACATCCCACATTGCATCTAGGAGTTGTTTTTTGTTTTTGTTTTGCTTCATTTGAGTGTTGTTTGCTTGATCTTAGTGAGCGCTTGTTATCGTTTTGATGTATGTTAGCTTGTAGAAGAACCATTTCAGTTTTCGTTGGCATCTAACTGTTGTCACATGCATGACACTGTTTTGCACAAATAGCCGTCATTGCGGTGACTCGCTTCACACACATGCATGCTTTCCCGTTATCTGAATCCTGCACTTGGTGTTGGCATGTATGATCTTTCACTCTTGTTTTCACTCATCTCACCATGCATTCAGACTTCTCATGTTTTTAGTCGCCCGTCTGCTGGTTTTGGTTGCCTTGGCCCAGATTGTGCCTTGCCTTGCTAACACTTTGCATTTCTAGAAGTGAAATCTCTACCTTCCCTCTAGAAATTGCACAAGTCTGGATGAGCACTAACCTCCACACTTGCATTGTGTAATTCTTGGAGGTAGTGTCCTACTGGCCATAGAAACTGTGCAATGCAGTTTGCTGGTTGCATCTCACTGCTGACTGAATTTGTGCATTGCATATTTTCAGTCCTCAAAAGGCTAGGCTAGACTATGCATTGCACAGTTCTAGTAGTCAGTTAGCCTCCTGACATCCTAGACTATGCCTTTCATAGTTTTTGCAGTTAGTTTCCCAACCTCCCGATAGAAATTGCGCAACCTTCACGATCAATCACATAGGTATGTTACAAATTAGTCCTCAAGTTTGTTTTGGTTTTCGACTGATAGATTTTTTGCCATGAGTGTTGCTATGTCTCGAGGCATCATAGGTGTTTTTCTATCTCTTAGGAGCACACATACAATGGCCTTCAGGAGAGCAGAGTGAAAGGACACCGTTGAGAGCACAACGGAGTTTGCAGCCAGGCAAGTGTCTAAGAGCTCACCTACCTATGAAGATATCAAGTTGTTTCTAGACAAAGACATCAAGATAGTATGGCAACAACATTACAGCAAGTAGCACCATCAGCAAGAGCAGAAGGTAGCACACTTGCACACAATGAATGCAAGAGGAAAGTTGTTGACAACATAGAGGTAGAACAAAGTTACAAGCTCAAGCAGATCCACTTGTGATGAAAGCAACTTTAGATACTCAGGCCATGAGGTGATGATGTGACATGATGATTACGTGAAGGCAGAGAACAGAACAGAGAAGGATTTGCATGTTTTGAAGTAGCAACTCAAGGAAGAATAGGAGCTACATAGACAAGAGAATGAGTTGCATCAGGAACAACTACAACAGAGGGCACAACATGCATAGACAGATGAAACTGTGCTCGTACAAGTTATAGAACTATCCCAGCAGCTGGCACGGAGCAGACAAGGTGAGCAGTGTTCTTGATCGCATGCAAAGGAATTCAACAACATGCATGTCATTGTGTGCATGCATGCGATCCCACCCATTTGGAACACTCACCGAGGCGAAGACAAGAAGCAAGTTTGATTGGGGCTGAACATGCAGTTTGACAGTTGATGTGCATGACCACCAGAACACACTTAAAGATCAGCATGAACACTATGTATCAGTGTGTTTCCAATTCAATTGTACCCAAGAAGCCCATCCACATGTTATCAAACGAGTTAGACAGAGGAGCCATAACAGTGCACCCAGATGCAATGGAGTCAAGAGTTATCTTCAACACGATGTCACCATTAAGTGCACGGACACCATCACGGATGACCAAGCTTGGCATCAGCTCACAACCTTCGACTATCACAAGGATTTCAAAGATTTGGTCTCACCACAATGCTCCGAGTGTAAATGATGTCTTGCATGGCTTGCTGAAGCCATTTTGTCTCACATGGGCACATGTGCATTGTAATGTAACGTCTTGTCAAGTAGAATTTCAAGTGTTAATAATTGGGTGTAATAGTCATAGAGTAGTTAAAGAGTCATGAGGATAGATGAATGGTCTCAAAGGGGAATGTCAAGGGTCACCCCAACCTTTGCTATAAATAGTACCTCATAACTCATTGTATAGGATTTTGGTCAGCCAAGCTTCCAATAGGAATATCTTAGAGAAACCTTGGACAATATTGTAATGAGGCTTAGCTTCTCCACTACACAGAGCTAGTATATCTCTTTGGAGGAGCAGGCGGTTGTGGATGTAATGTTCCATTGTCAGAACTAGTGGTTGGACATGGATGTATTGTATGAATGGAACTTACACTTTTTAATATAGCAAAGCCAACACATTTCATGCATATGTTGTATTGTATTTCAACTATATCAAGTACTCTAAATGATATATGTATTTGTTTTCTTACGCATGCATGTGTATCTTTTTCTATATATGTATGTATGAATCTTTCTAACATGTGTTTTTGGTTTAACTATCATTTTGCTAGCTAACTTTCCTTCCATGTTGTGATGCATCTTTGCTCATGTGTTCCCTTCTTAACTCCATGCTATCACAGGTTTCCACAGGGCACACTCACCTCACTTTCCATGTGTTCGGACCGTTCATGCACCTTCCTTGACTTACCACATATGTCACACCCTTACTACCAACAAGGACATCTTACTTGCCTCTGTGTGAAACCGCCGTCAAGACATTACCATACGACCCACTGCTGGGACTCCTACACCAAATGGTCTGAGGTCTAATTGGGACTTATTAGCAGGAAGATCCCTTGACATGTTGGCAGGTCTAGCACCATCAACAGTTACCTAGGAGGTCGAATCATATCATAGTGGCCTCTCATCGCATGTTTACCTCGTTTGGCTAGTTGCCTAGGTAGATGTGGGAGGAGGGTGTTGCAAAGTGGTATCAGAGTGTGGTTGTGCTCTCCTTGGGATATGTGTTAGTCATGTGTTCATGTTGGTTGGATACGTCTTCCTTATACACGTATTCCATGTGCTTATTGCATTTTCATGGTGTTGATCATAGTTGTAGTGATGTTGGCATGAGAAGGTTTAAGGTGTTGTCATGGATTATGTCTTCATGTGTGTGTGGTTGATTATGCATTGTTATGCACATGTGATCACATATTATCAAGTGCATGTGAGATGGTTGTTGTTGTCATGCATAAGGTCATGGTTTTTGTATTTGAAATGGTCATGCATTGATGACTAGACTCTAGCTAGAATGGTGTTTATATGGTTTTGCACTAATGTCTTATATGTCTATATGCAGTCGTTATGCATGTATGGTATTCGTTATAGTTATGCATGAATAGTAGGTCAAACATGCTTTGTGAAGTCATGGTATGCAATTTAGGTCATCATGGTGCTAATGTTATTTTATGATGCTAATGTGTTGAATAAGGTAGAGAAGGAGATGCAGATCGTCATAATGAGGTTGCAACATTAGACTCTGGGAAAAGAGTAGATCGTCATACCAATATTTTATGTTTCGCATGAAGGTATGTAAGTTAAGGATTGTTATATGAATTAGGTTTATGTAAATTTATTTTGATGTTATGGTTACATACATAATGGATGATAGATTATTAGTATAGTCATATGCAAATCTCTCAAATAGTTAAGAATGATAGTAGCATGTGGGTCAGGAGATCGAGATGGTCAACTACTCTGTCGATCCATTGGAGGGGGTTGATATCTTTGGTTATTCTTCTCATGCTACTTCTGGGTGCTATTCCGCCATTACTTCTGCACCGAGGGTACCCATATCTTCACCCTTCCCACCATTTCCGTCTGAAGATCCGCCTATACCCTCGGTTTCCGCCTCTCAGCCTTTATCTCCCGCGACTGAAGACTTCACCATTGAATTTCCTTCACCTCCTCGTAGGCTGGGATCCCCTGATCTGAATATTTCTCATGCACATCTCCCCTCCGCATCTGTTGGTTCCGCCCCTGCCTTGATCCACCCGATTCCCTCTGTGGATGCCTCGGATCTGAGACAAACCTCTCCCAATCCGCCGGTCTATAAATCATCAGGCAGCATCAGAGAGCCGACCCAAATCCCCTCAGCATTAAATCGCTCTCCCAGGGATTCTGGCTCACCCCCCCGCGCTGAAAACCCTACCGCCCTGAGATCAAAGAAATCAAAGTGTGTCAGGGAAACGGCAAAGGATATCTCAGTACAAATCGGCGATCCAACAAATTTTGAAGAATCCTTGGTATTGGCTCGCACGACTTTGGTCGGGCACGTTCGCGGGAGATCTTTCTCGGCTGAAAGATTAAAGGCATGGGCAAATGAAATCTGGGGAGGTATGTTCACAGTTATGCCTGAGGTTATTGAACTACCGAGGGGATGGTTCTCTATTCATTTTGCAGGAGAGGAGCACACCAATACAGTGCTGGCGCGATTTTGGCACATTGAATCAGCTCCTGTACTCCTGAAGCGATGGAGCCCCCTTTTCGACCCTGAGCGAGAGCAGATAGGCGCGGGTCCTATTTGGGTTCGCTTGTCGGGTCTCCCGATCCAATATTGGTCTGAGGAAGCATTCATCAAAATTGGGAATGCCTTGGGGACCTACTTGGATCATGATCGATCCTACATGGATACAAATAAAAAGATCATGGCGAGGATACTAGTCTATCTGGATACTAGGGAGGGATTGGAGGGAAAGATGACTCTGAGATGGGGGAGTTTCTGCAATGTGCAGCCTCTGGACTACGAAGGGGTACCATTCAGATGCAACAAATGCCGACAAATTGGGCATGTTTATAAGGATTGCCCTTTGGTCACCTGCCAGGAAGGGATGCCAAAACAGACCCGCCCATCAGCTGGAAGGGAGCCTGCACCTGCATCGATTCCTCCTAGGACCTCGGAACGCACAATTGGAACGCGATCGCCTCTTCAAAAGCCTGCACCTAATCCGCCACCACCAGAGAATATGCAGCAAAGGAACAAGTCGCCGCCATCAATGACTATAGCTCTGGCAATTGCAGCGGACACAAGCGCTCCGGTCTCTCATCCTATCTCTATCCCTTCCACATCCGCTAAATCATTTGCGCATTATTCATCCAATGAAAGCTCTATGATTCACTGTGAAATCCCTCTTCCGCCGCCCGCAATGTCATCTGGTTCGCCCTCACTACCATTCCCTTCACCTCCCTCCTCGCCTCCCTCTTCAAAATCTAATCCCACTCATCCTTACTAGCTCCGCCCCCGATCGAATCGACAGGATCCTCCCTCATCTGCGGGTCTGGGCATCGTTCCACTTGATCCTGGATTCTCATCTTCCCGTGGGCGCAAAACAAACCTATCAAAAGCTATCAAAAACGCCAGCGCAGAGGTTGCTGCGGGCGTCAAGCTACTATTACTGGGGTCCTTAGAGCCGATTACCCCCCCAAAGCTGGTCCTCCATGAAAGTTATCTCCTACAACTGTAGGGGACTGGCTAGCACCCCAAAAAAGTTAGCTCTCAAACGAATTTTTGAAGTCGAGAACCCGGACATCATCCTCCTTCAAGAAACGCTTGGATCCTCAGAAGACTGCATTCATGCACTATCTACAGTTGGAACAAAATGGAATTATATTGCCGCGGATGCTGTGGGCAGGTCTGGGGGTCTAGCTTTTGGTTACAACCCCACAACTATCAAATTGGATTCTTCTTGGGGTGGACAGGGGTTTCTTGGTGCTGATATCTTCTGCAGTGACCTTGGATGCCCACTGAGAATCGTTAATATCTACGGGCCTTGTCACCATAGGGACCCCTTTTGGAGAAACCTCCTCAGTAAAAACCTCCTTGCCTCTGATTCCACCATAATAGGAGGTGATATGAACTTTTCCATAGGATTCTCTGAATCTTGGGGAGCTGCAGCACAGAGAGATCCCATCTCAGATTACATCAGTGGATTACTCGAGCAGCATGACTTTATAGACATACCTGTTTAGAAGAAGCAGCCCACATGGAGAAATAGAAGAACAGGGCATGCTGCACTAGCCAGAAGGTTGGATCGATTTCTGATGAAAGGACCGCTGATCCATCGGCTGCAATCATTTAAACAGTGGGTCTGCACTGGGGGCTTATCAGATCATCACCCTATTGCCATGGAAATCCTTGGGCCTCATCAGAAACCCAAGGCCCCTTTCAAATTCAACCATCAGTGGCTTCTAGACCCCAGCTTCAATGGAATGATCACTTCATATTGGAAAGCACACCCCATCGACAGAGAACCTTCCTTTGCCAGGGGTTTTGTCAAGAATCTCACTGAATTAAAACACCTAGCGATCAGCTGGGCAAAGGAGAAAAAGAAAGGGGAAGACGAGCGCCTCGCAAAGATAGAAATGGACCTGGAAAATCTACTGGATGAAAGAAATTTAGGATTCATATCCCAGGAGGACAAGAACAATCTTGTGGAACTGGAGAACCAAAAGAATATCATCCTTAAAGGGAGGGAAGAATCTCTCAGGCTTCGCAGCAGAGCCATTTGGTTGAAAGCGGGAGATGAAAATTCAAGATTTTTTCATAATTTCGCAAAGGGGAGGAAGGTGGCAAACACCATTTGGAATCTTCCTCTGCCCGAGGGAGGCATGGCGGAAACTTTCAATAAACTTTCGAACCTGGGGACCTCATACTTCAGAAATCTTTACAAAAACCCGGCAGACACAAATCTTGCAGAAATAATCAATGTGGCAGGTCACTTCCCACGGTTTATCGAAGAGGATGATGCAGAAGACCTAGAAGCACCTGTCACGATGGCTGAGCTAGAAAGCACGATCAAATGGTTCAAAAAGGAGAAGAGCCCAGGCCCTGACGGCTGGACAATCGAGTTCTTTGCATCATTTTTTGATCTTCTTGGTGAGGACATTCTTAAGGTGGTAGAAGAAAGCCGAACTACTGGAAGCATGTACCATGCCATCAACACTACATTCATTGCCCTTATCCCCAAAACTGATCATCCTTCCTCATTTGATGATTTCCGCCCCATTTCCCTCTGTAATGTGCTCTACAAGATCACTTCTAAGATTATTGCAAATCGGATAAAGCCCATACTCTCCCGGCATATATCTCCTCAGCAATTTGCTTTCTTAGAAAACCGGCAAATCCATGAAGCTATTGGCTCGGCACAAGAGGCTATCCACTCCATCTGGACCAAACGTCTCCGCTGTATTCTGCTGAAAATCGACCTATCCAAAGCATTTGACCGGGTAAGCTGGCTGTACATCAAAATGATCCTCATTCATACTGGCTTCCCGATCCCTTTCATCAACTGGATCATGGCCTGCATATCCTCTCCCACCTTCAGCATCTTGATTAATGGATCCGCCTCTCATTTCTTCCACTCTGAACGAGGGCTTCGTCAGGGGTGCCCACTCTCGCCTCTTCTCTTTCTCTTGGTCATTGAAGCACTTAGCAGGCTTCTCATCTCGGCCAGAAGGGAAGGAACCATCAGGGGACTTAAAATAACAGACAATTGCTACCTCACCCATCTTCTATTCGTAGATGATGTCCTTATAATGTTGGATGGCAGCATTCATGATTCTACTGCATTCTCACACATCCTATCTCTCTTCTCCAAGGCTACGGGAATGGTAGTAAACGCTGCAAAATCCTCTATCACTTTGACAGGAACTTCTGTAAATGAATCCCTCTTCGCTAGCACGGCTTTCCCTTACAGCACTCAGCCACTGGATCGGGGGCTCAAATACCTGGGATATTGGCTTAAGCCGACCTGTCAAAAAATAGCGGATTGGGTTTGGTTAGTATCTAAGATCGAGAAGAGGCTGTCTTGCTGGAGTCATAGGTACCTCTCCAGGGCAGGAAGATTAATCCTCATAAAATCTGTCCTCGAAGCCACCCCTATATTTTGGATGGCAATGGCTTGGATCCCTCGTAACATTCTCGCTAAATTGCAGTAGCTCTTTTGTAGATACCTATGGGCAGGAAGCCAAGACAAACGCACTTTTGCTTGGATTGGGTGGCACAAGATTGCTATTCCAAAAAAATGGGGCGGTTGGGGATTAAAGGAGCTCCCGATTTTTGCGAAGGCACTAGCTGGAAAGATGGGATGGGCACTACTGACTTCTCAAAGTTTATGGTCCTCGATCGCATACCACAAATACATTTGGCCTCTCTCCATACTTGACTGGGCTAGACTACCGAATTGGAATAATACAGGCATATCCTCGGTCTGGAAGGCACTTCTTCACTCATTTCCCCTCGTCAGAGATAATTTGGTATGGCGAATCAAAGCAGGTAACAACTTTAGAATTGGGCTCGATCCCTGGTCCGGATGTGGCGGTCGACACTTGCTCCCTCAAGAACTCATCGACTTCCTCTCAGCCCATAACATAAAATTCTTATCTCAAATAGTGGATCCGGATCGTTCGGATATGTTCCAACAGGTATGGAAATCGGCGTTACAATTGAATATCCCTCTGAGATGGCATGAGACATGGGGCAATTACAGAGAGGCTTTATCAGAAGCGCATATCCATATCACAGACGGCTCAGACGAACTGATATGGCACAAAGCAGAACACGGTGTTTATACACCCAAGGATGGATACATACACCTAATGGAGGGGAAAAAACCAACCGACTGTGCTAGATGGTGGCAGCACATTTGGAAATTATCCGCATCTCCTCGATCTAGACTGTTCAGCTGGTGCATTCTACGGAATAAAGTCCCCACAGGTGACCAGCTCATGAAAAGGGGGCACCATGGACCCAGTTGGTGCGTATTGTGCAAAGCCGAATCAGAATCTATTGTTCATTTATTTTTACAGTGCCGCACAACCAGGGCCATTTGGAGCAACATTAAAACACACATTCGATTTGCTGGCGATTGGAATGGACCGGATGTGATCTCGGCTTGGACGGAATGGGAAAAGAACAACAGTGGGATGAAATTGATAAACCTGCCCATCATTGTTAATTGGGCAATTTGGAAATCTCGAAACTCCTGCATATTTGAAAGCAAACCCATTCTCTGGCCCATGGTAGAGGCACACATTACTGCTGCGATTTCAGAACTGCCTGATCCGCCGCCTAATCGAACTCGTGTACCAGGACCACCCCCATCCATTGACACCACTATGCCTTGGGCATTTTTCGATGGCGCTGCCAACACTAACAGCTGTGGGGGAGGCTTTATCCTACACTTAAGCAAACATCATCAGTTCAGAATCAAAGCAAGCCTAGGAGCTGGATCAAACAACTTTGCCGAGCTCACTACCCTGCGCCACCTTCTCCACTTCGCCCTGAGACACCATTGTGCGAATATCAACATTTTCGGGGATTCACAACTCATCATTAATTGGATAAATGGCAATGCACATTGTCACAAGCATTCACTCAGCACTATCCTACATGATGCTCTTAATCTCAAATCGGCATTTAACCATATATCCATCTCACACATTTACAGGGAGCATAATAGGAGTGTCGATAAGCTCTCCAAGGAAGCAGCTCTGATGGACAGAGGCACATGGGAAATCAAGGAAATCAACAATCTTCAGGAGCAGATTTTTTACCACTGGCCTCATATTGATCCAGAGTACCCTACTCTGGATCAGCGAGCAGCACCTTAGATGATATAATACATATAGTAGACAGCAATACAGACATAGACTGAAATTTACTGTTTTTATTTTGAAATTCAGTTGATGGAAAAAACACACTGATAGTACACTGACAGCATACCCTGCGTGGTAGTGCAATATAAGAAGGAACTGAACATCATGTCAAAACTGGTTCTCATGTAATACTGATTATCAATGAAATATACTGATTTTTCCAGGGGAAAAAAAGATAGTAGCATGTGGTTGTATGCATTGCTTTTTTTGTTTCTATTAGATAACTTGATGATCATGTTATACGTTGTTGATGAGTATGCTCTAGGTTAACTTGTTGTTATATGTTAGTTACCTTGATGATTAGGGTTTTAACATTAATATCTTGATGTTATATGTATCATGCTAATATGGATTGGCCTATGCATATGGTTAGGGTTACGACATTCAGGTATGAGTCAACTTGTTGTTTTGCATTGTGTTACTATTCTAGGCAGATCATACATGTGTGATTGCTATGCATAAATGATAAATGATTATGAGTTTATGATGTGAATATGTTAGTTAGTTAGTGTTATGGATATTGTGATCCTATTTATGTTTGATTTGACATGTTGTAAAATTATATCTTGCTAACTAGATTGATTGTGTAGAAAAGATAGCCTCCCCTGAGGTACACTAAGGTATGAGTTTTCTTATGTAGTATACTTGGTACTTCATTCTTGATTATGTTGTCTATTTGATGTTGAGTATTTCATGTCTATTATCTCATCTACTTGATTTATTTAACATGGTATGTTTGCAAGTTGGCTGGATGTTTGATGAATTGCATAATATGAGTATGTGTTTATAAGGTTTCTTGCCGAAGTGATCTTGTTTTAAGATGATTGTACTAACACATATGCATTGAGATAGTTGATATGTACTTGATTATAGTAGGTGATAGTTGTAGCATTGTGTCTAAGGACTATGAGTTGACTATGAATTATGACATGATTGTTAGTCTTGGTAAAGGTTGATCCCAAATTGATAGATATGATTGTCTTGATATTTGGAAGATGTGGTTGACATGTGTGAGCGATTGCAAGGTATCGTGTTAGGTATTAGCATGACAAGGTAACACTTGATGTGTTTATATAACTAATAGTTGGGTGATGTGATAGTACATAGCAAGCATCGATTGCAGCAAGGTAAGAAGGGTAAAAGAAAGGAATTGGACAAGGAGTCCTTTGGCTATGTTTAGAAACCCTAATTCAAAATGAATGAGTGCCTTGCATACAAGGAGTCTTCTTCACCTTGATTTTGTATGACATTATGTGGATATGTGCTACAACCATGAACATGTACTTGACAAGTATATTAGCCAATCTCTAGTTGCAGGTGGATATGTCAAGGGAATTAGAGTCCCTTGAGAGATGGAATGGATGTGTTCAGTTACAAATAATTTTCTTTGCATGACAAGGTAAGGTAATTAGTATATTGTTATATTTATTTATGCATTGACAATTATGTGTAGATAGAAATATGATGCAGGGGATTGCATGGCAAAGAGATTGCCCTGAAATCTTGAAGAAGGCTCGGCTTGAACTTTCCTTGGGAACCATGGGGATTGAGTCATGATGTTTGTTGCTAGTCTTGTGCTTTTGGTCTTTTGGTTCTTTCTTTTGCTTGATTACAGATTTGTTTGTTTCTTGTGCAAGGCCTTGCCACTTTGTTTGTGGTGTCATATTGTTATTGGTTTTCATGGTTTTCTTCTTGGTTTTTTCTTGTGCTTTATTTTTAAGTTTTTAGACTCAGGAATTGGTTGAGAAAGACAAAAGTTAATGGAGCTCGAGGAGAGTTGTGTGGTACCCAAAAGGTAATGTAAGATCCAGATGAAGCTTGGTGCATGAGTAAGCATAGAAGAAGGTAAGACTATAACAACCAGTTGGATTGGCTCGGTCCATTGTGGTAAATGGACGGTGGTAGAAAAGTCATGAGAAAGGTAGCCATGAAGGTAAAGTAAATGGATCTAAGGCATCAAATTCGTTGGCTATGTTGGGAACTGTTTTCCTCAATGTCATGCATGAATAAAGGGAGTTCTCTTAACCTTGACCTTGATATCTAGTATTTATGTTATGATCATGATAGCTTTATGCTAATGATTATATGCATATATGTATGTATGTACGTTGTTGTCTCATAGTGTCATCATGGATCGTGATTGTTTTATATATGTATATATGTGTCTATGTATCTATGTCACTATCCGACAAGGTCATTCGGATTCGTTCTGGTGGAGGAATGATTGCTTATGTAGGCAAATGACATGAAGAGGTTCCTGGTCTTACCAGGAATTAAGTGGGAAGAGTTGTCATGATGCATATATGAGGTCAGTTGTGGTTATGAGTTAATATTATGTGGTTATATTGTGTCTATGTTATGGATAGGTTATACCAAGGGATACATCAACAAAATGAAAGTCGCCTGGTCTGTGGTATTCTGGGATAAGCATGAATAAGACACTAGGAACAAGGTTTCTTGGAAAGGATAGTGTGGTTTTGGATGTGTGGTATTATTGTTGTGTATATGTTATATATGTTGTACATGTTGCATATGTGATGATTGTGCACATGCACTACTAGGCATATGTAGTGTGTGTACATGTTGTTTATGAAATATTATGTACATGGTGTTAGTAAAGATAATGTTGTATGAATGTTGCATATTTAGTGTTGGGTATATATGGTGCTATGTACATGTTGGATATATGATGTTGTGTACATATTGTACTATGTGCATGATGGATATGCGGTGTTGTTTTCATATGGTGATTTGGACATGTTGGATATGCGATGATGTGTACATATGATTCTGTGTACATGTTGGATATATGGTGTTGTGTACATATTGTACTATGTGCATGATGGATATGCGGTGTTGTATGCATTTGGTGCTCTACGCGCGTTTGATATGTGGTGCTGTGTACAAATGATAATATGTACATGTTGGATATGCAGTGCTATGCACATGTGGTGTTGCTTGAATGTTGTACACATGGTGCTATGTAAATATGGTATGGTGTGCATGATTGCACAAGTGGTGTTGTGTGCATGTGGTGTTGTGTACATGTTGTACAGGTGGTGCTGTATGCAGGTGGTGTTGTGTATATGTGGTGTTGCATACATGTCATGCATGTAGTACTATGTACATGTGATATTGTGTACACGTTGTACAAGTGGTGTAGTATAAGTCTAGCATTGTCTACATGTTGTGCAAGTGGCACTATGTACATGTGATGTTGTGCACACATTGTGCGGGTGGTGCGGTATTAAGGGCATGTGGTACTATGTATGTGCATGTATTTTGTGGTGTACATTGGGTATAGATGTATTGCGTTGGGTTGTACATCAGGTGTAGGTGTATGTATTATGTCATGTACTGGATGTAGGCATATGTATTTTATTGTATGCACTGGCTATAGGTGTATGTGTTGTATGTAAGGTGTAGGTCCATGTATTGCATGGAGTTGTAGGTCGTGTCTGGTCGTATGCATGTGATACACACTATGTATATGTGCACCTAGTTGAGAAGAAGGCATTGGGTGTTTGTCGAACGTGGCAATCGATCTGCTGTGTGTACAAAATAAGAAAAAAGGTAGAAGTAAGGATTGATGAAGGATAAGTATCAATATTTTATTTAAGCTTTATTATACACGTGATCTATGATTCTGGTATATGGTGATTACATTTTAGTTATGATTATTGTTTATGATTGTTACATGTGATTTATGATATTGATCTATGATGGTCCTATTTGAGCTAACCAAATGTGATATGTTTATATATGATGATTTGGTAAAATATGTTAGTTTGACTTGTTGTGACAGGAAGCGAATAGAATTACAAATGTACCTTATTGACGAGCTACTAATGAGTATTGATTTGAAGTTATTTCAATTTATTTTGGATTTGGAAGTTATATTCTTGGAATAGGAATATATGGACATGCCTGGTTGAGTGGTTGAAATTGATTGCAAGAAATGGCAGCAGTAGAAAAAGAAATTGGAACATGTAGTAGTATGCTAGTAAAGTATTCAGGAACAAGGTCATTGTGGGACACTAGTACCCAATAGTGTCCATTGATTGCCATGAGCATGCTATGACTGGTATGATGATTTTGACGTAGGGATATGCCTTGGTTTTTGCATCTTCTGATGCAAGGAAGCCTTGCCAAGGTACGGACTTCCCGAGATGGGGGTGCCAATGGAAATTGAAAGGTGAGTGACTGCACGGAAGGGGTTGACCGAATTTACTAAGGGACTATGTAGCAGAGAAGGGAAGATCGAGGATGGATTTTTTTTGGTCATTAGAATTTCCAGATGGAATTAGATGCACATTGGGAGTGTGCCTTGGAACAATGTGTTGGTAACTGTTCATTGAGAGGACAATTGGCACAAGATTATAATGCTAGACATTGAATGTTGTCTAATTGTGGCAGTGTATTCTAGACTTCCTGGGAAGGAGGTGAATTCTGGTATTACTTGAAAGTGGGGGTGTGAGCCTTTGGATTCCCTTGTTGTAGATGCAGGAATCGTATATTTTTATTTGTTGGTTGAGAAAATGTATGCATATATTATTGTAAATATTGTATCGAGCTAGATTTATTAAGTGCCATAGACAATATGGTTATTTTCTAGTTGAAGCAAATGTGTATGTGTATATGTGGTTATTGTAAATACCGTAATGAGTTGTGTTATAAAGCTCCAGTAAACAGTATGTTTTTCATGTTTCAACAGTGGTCATTGTAAATATTGTAATGAGTTATGCTATAAAGCTCCATGGGTAGTAAGTTTTGTTTTCAATAGTCTTGTTGGTTATAGGTGTCATTGAACACCAAGGAGGGTGTTTCCCCAAGGGGGAGGGTTCTGTAAAAACCCTAGTTAAAAATCCATGTAAAGATATATAAGACCATGGTGATGAGACATGTATTCAAAGCTGAAAGTTGGGGGAAACATCCTAGTGGGTGTTGATTCAGTTTATTATGGTTAAGGAAATTGGGAAAGGCAATGGAAAAGGGTTTGGAAATGCATGAAGCATATATTGGCATTTTATTTATGAAAATAATGGAAATTAGGAGAAAGAGGAGGTGAAAGGTCACAGGTTACATGTGAGGAGGAAAATGAAGGAAATAGAGGCCTCGTTGATAAAAAGGCTTCTGAGGATTAGTTGGTGGGCTTTCGACAGGTTTGGTGGAGCTCTCTCTCTACTCTTTCTCTCTCATGCTCTTGAACCGTTAGAATTTTCTTGGAGAACTCCTAGAGAGTGTGTCATACTTGGAGTTTTTGAGGAAGAAGGCAAAGGAAGAGTAGGAAAGCACAAGATGACATCGGGATCAACAACTACAACAAGTTTTTCCAGGAGGTACTGAGTTGCGTGTATGTTTTCCTCACTATTTTTGGCATGCATGGCACATGCATGTGGATTCTTGGTTATGATCTATCATTGGCATGGAGGATTTGCCTGGATTGGCAGTGGATTTTCCTAGCCTTGCCATTTCCTAGATAACAATGGTGTTGTGGGTTTATTTTCATTGTTTTTTGGTTGGTTCTTATGTTTCCTTTAGCTTGGGTTGAGTCATTAGTTACTGGAGCCTTGGTTGGAAAAATGCTTTGGAGCCTCGTAATTGCTTGGGTTGAGTTACTCATCCTAGATCCTTGTTTCGACATATGCTCTGGAGCCCTCGAACAACTTGAATTGAGTTTGTTAGGGTCTTATAATTTATAGGATCTCAAGGTGATTGAGCATTTCATAGTTTGCAGGTTTCAAATTGTTCATAGATTTCAATATTCAATTGATTTCACAAAAAAAAAAAGAAAAAAAAAGGAAATGAAAAGAGGTTATATAAAAAAAGAAGAAAAAGAACAAAAGAAAAAAAAGAAGAAAAAGAAAACGCAAAAAAACTTGTTCAAATCATACAGTCTAAGCACGATTGAACAAATTTCAATTTATTTTGATAGCTTAAAAAATAAAGAATTTCCAAACAGTTTATTCTTGGCAAATCAGTAGCTAGGTAGAAAATAAATTTGGTCCAACTATTTACTCTGGACCAAGGGAAGAAATAAGTGATAGAGTAGATTAGATTTTAAAAGAAAAAGAGATAAAAAAAAAGAGGAAAGGGTCAGCAAGTCTAAGTGCACCCTACAAATGGAAAAGAACAAAAAATGCTAGGCTATAGAATAAGGGTAGGTAGATCCAAAGAAAAGTGAAAGGATATCAAAGGATATTTTAAAGGTTGGAAGACATTTTCTAATACTTTCGTAAGGTTAGAAGAAAATTTCAATCTTTTCCAAGGTCGAAATAAGAAATTTAAAAGGAAGGGGTCTTATGTCACTTTAATAATCATTCCTCCCTAAACCTTATTATTTACCTCCTTATCTCTATAGTCCACCGCTCATTTATCTCTTGACCCCACCACCACACTAACCCGTCACATCATATCTAATCTACCCACCATCTATCGCCCCATCCCCGCTCACTTTGCCCGATCCAAGGCCCTTATCCCTTTCTAGTCCCCCTTCACCATTTGAAATTTAATCCCAAAGGGGGGTATGAAGTCATCGATGTCCACCCCCTTACGTGTCACACCCTCATGAATTCACACCCCTCTCTCATACCACCTACTGCTCCCCAGGCCCCTCGAATAGTTGTTTCACTACTGCTCAAACTGCTCACCATTTTGACATTTGGATACCACCACCACCTCATGGCGCCAACCCTGTCCCATTCACCCAATCACTTCTATTCCCACCATTGAGAAATCAATGCATTGGACCCTAGTCATTTGAACTATCTTTTGTTTGGTGCATTGTAATTTTGAGCTGGATCATCAATAAAAAGACCATTTGCAAGATACTTGACCTGTTTTGACCTGGTGATGTCTTTCTTTCTATGTTAAATGTATTTTTGTTTATCCATTTATGCATCTTTGATTCTTATTGTGAAACAAAAATTATAGTTTAAGATATGATGTTGGAGCACCTTACTACTATCTGTGTTTACAATCTAAATGTTTTCCTCTGAAGTATGATTAAAAAATACTTAACTTCTTTTTAATCCTGACTAATATCACTTTTCTATCATTTCATTCCTCACTCTACTTTTAGATCCAGTAAAGACAATAGGCTTTCCTTGCAAATGCTCTAGAAAATTGATGTTACCACCCAGCCTTTGACTCCATAGCCCAATGAAAAATATTCTATAATGACCTATCCCAACCAAACAAACAAACGACCAAGAAACCAAGTTACAAATCTCTTTATTTTTATATCTAGCCTAACAGAATAAAACATTGAAATTAAAATTAAATCATAGATATATAGAGAGAGCCCTCTCTGGGTCTAGGAAGGCTAGGTCCTAGACTCATAAGCGGTTTGATGTATCTTTTGTGACTTTTGTCTTGCTGATCTTCAAAATCATAGAATGATAACAGAGTTGCTAGTCTTGGAGCCTTGGTTGGACAATTTCTCTGGAGCCCTTGGTGAGTTGAGTTACTAGTCCTAGAGCCATGGTTGGACAAACTATTTGGAGCCATGTAAAAGTTATGGGTTGAGTTACTAGTCCTGGAGCCTTGGCTGGAAAAACACTCTGGAGCCCTATATAAGCTGTGGGTTGAGTTACTAGTCCTAGAAGCCAGGTTGGAAAAATGCTTTGGAAGCCCTATAAGGCTAGGATGGAGATCAATATGATATTAGTTTTGTGATGTCCAACTGTGAGGTGGAATCGCAGTTTGATGGGTTGAGGTGGAGGACCTCTGGAAGCCCTAGATGAGTTTTGATTGATGTGTTCTATGAGATATGACATTCATGCTTGGAATATGGCATGAGGGTGAATGGACGGAGAGAGATTTGGCTCAGCAATTCTTTGGTCGGGTGGAACGTGGAAGTCCCATCCCGTGTTTGGATTTTGAATCATTAATGAAATGTGATATCTCCTAGTATTTCTTTAAGTATTATGATGGATTATATGTGGTGTATATGGATGTGATTTTATTGATATTTCTGGCCCTATTATGCTGGTTATAGGTATATTTTATGACAGTGGCTATGTATGGCTCTCAACATATTTTTACTTGTATGTGAATGGATAATGTGTCTATGACCTAATAGATGAATATGTAATGAATGACATTAGCAATCAATGGTTCATAACAATTCTCAGATAAGTATGAGATACCTACACTTAATTTAGTTATTTACACCTGTAGGTTACATGTTCACGATATGTTTGATGAAATGCCTGTCATGGCTAGCAGTGGTCGGGCTAAGGTCTTGACCATCTCATTACTTTTGCATCATTTTTCCCCTATAATTTTCCTTATTCTAAGCATTCATTCCATTCTAGGCAATAGTGTGTGCTTTGGGCCTGAAAAAGTGGCTTAAATCCTAGTGTCGCTAGCACAAACCTAGCAATTTTGGTTCACAGTTGATGACATGTAAGCCTATGAGAGTGAATTTTGGTTTCTAGCCGCTCCCTTTCCCATAGCATGAGAGCGACTATGGCCTAAGAGGTCCAGAACAATAATATGACCTAGGGACATGTTGTCTGAGTGGCTGACTTTTCTTATGAGGGTTTTGTTGATGATGTTGGATGATTGTGTGATATTTTATCAATTCCATTTCCTTAAGGTTACCTATGAGGTAAAATCATATCATAGTGGCTTCTCATCGCATGTTAACCCGAACTTCTTTGTTTCTTGAGTAGATGTGGGATGAGGGTGTTCCACTCAATCAGGTTGGAGCATACAACAATTTGGTTTTTGCATACTTCTGAGGTGGGTGCCTCCATCAGGTTGGAGCCTACATTAGGTTGATGCCTACCTCAATTTGAATCCTACAACAATTTGGTGCTTGCATATCTTTGGGGATTGGTGCCTCAAGCAAGTTGGTGTCTGAAAATTGATTAAGGGGGATTTATGTCTCCTTTTGGTTGGTTCCAATAAATTATTGCATTCAAACGTAAAATAAAAAGATAAGAGGAATTATGGCTTTCTCCTGCTAGGGTTCCCACGAATGTTAGGTGTTCTCATTTTTTTTGTGACGGTTCTCCTTATTGATGAACTTTTATGTTTTCAATTGTGTTAAATTGTGAAATATTTTAATTTGGTTAACTAACCATTACATTGATTCACACCCACTCTCAGTGTAATGATATTTCCAACAATTTGTATTAGAGAAACCCCCTTTAGGTTCATTTTAACAATTGGGAGGTAGATCCAAGGAATTATGGCCCATAGAGGGAAGAATATGAAGGCATCATCTCAAAATAATACCAATCATATCCAGGGCTATGATTATACAAGTAATGTGTCAAATGCAATAATAGTACCAAGAGACACAAAAGATAAAAATTCGTTCCAATCACAGATACATAAGAGAAATAATATGTAGAATAAGCCTCCCTTGAAAGCACATCACAAAAAGCCATGGATAGCTAGGATGGTTATACATCAGGTGGAGCACCATCAAGGTATGTAATTTGGAAGCCAAAAATGGTTTTCCATCTAATGGCTGAAGGAATGGCTCAAGGATTTAATGCATGTAAATCTATGGTGAATGGAGAAAACAATAATAAGTATAATACAAAATCCATGAATATAATATTAATTACACTATCAAAATCAAAGTCTAATAAGGTAATTTATTGTGATACTCCAAAAGAAATGATATATAAGCTCCAATATTTCTATGAAGAATATCACAAAGAACCAAAGAAGATTGAATATCATGAACTAGATTGTGAAGGAAATCCCCTTATTGTTGATCATCAAAAGAACAATACATATTCATAAATTGAAAGTGAAGAAGATACCAAGGAGGTGAAACCTACTAGTAAGTGGTGAGCACCAGTATTGTAGCAATAATGTTGCAACTCCTAGGCTGCCTACTTTACTCTTATCAACCCGGTAGTTCGTAACAAACTTGGAAGTGATGGTGTTGTATGCACAAGTACTAGTTCTTACTGCAGGTTTTCACATGGTTAGCTGGCACAAGATCACTAGGAGCTCAAACCAACTTCTATGGATTCCAGAAGAAGCTCTATATGTGATCAAAGGAGATAAACACTACTCTACAGATACTACTCTAACTGCAGAAAGAAGAAAGACTGAAATGTAAAGCAAACCAAGTAAATCCTAATTAACCAACTAATCCTACTTTTTTAGAAAGCACTATGGGAATGATGAAAAGAAAGCCATTACCTACTCAACGAAGTAAACAATATCTAACTAAACTATTTATGAAAGTAAATGAGCAAAAAACATCTTTTTAGATTTTTATGTATTTTTATGTGAATTTGGCATGCATGTAATTTATTTGTTTGTGAATGTGGCAGTGAATAGGTGGCGTTAAAGGGTGGTTTTGGGACTTGAGAGGATGTAGGATCATGTGGATGGGTCCTAGGAGGTCTTAGGTGGCCTTCTGAAGGATTTTCACACACTCGGTCTTCAAAAGGAAGCCTACAGGAAATTCTACAGTAGGACACAAGAAATCTACAAGAGGAAAAACAACGTTCTACAGGAGGCCTACAGGAGGAGGCTGAGAATAATTTTTATTTTTTTTGAAGGTGTGAGAGTGGATGGAAAATGTGGATGAAGGTTGGAATGAAGTGTTGGGGCACCTAGGGCCTACCAATAACATTAGGAGAGAGAAAGGTGATTGGATTTTCTCAAGCAGAGAGGAATAAATTCGATAGAAAATGCAGGAAACTAAGGCAGAATTGAGGGGAGACTTGGGCAACCTGTAGGGCATGGATCAGATGGAGGATGGGATGGATGATAGGCTAGCTTGTTGCTAGAAGATATCTGCTACATAAGCAACTGACAATTAACCAATGAGATTAAGCAAGCAAGGAAATGAGTGCATCTAGAAAAATAGAGTTTTGCATCAAACTAGTCTAAACTATGATCTATGAAAGGAAATGCTAAGAAATGTTGCAAGAAAGGAAAGCATGAAAGAAGAATGTTGTATATGAAGAAATGAGCATGATAGATAAGTTTTTAAGAAAAGCAAGACTAGATTATTAAATAACTAAAAAGTTGCAAACACAAGAAGTCCTATGAATGAGGAAAATCTGTGTTTTTGGGGTAGCAAGAGGGTCTTTGCCTCAAATCATGGTCCCAAAGGGAGGAAGAGACGCCAAGGCACTATTGCTAGCCTTTTGGATCTTTTCTTTATCATTGCTCAACCTGCTATAGAAAGCACAAATGGAAGAAAACTATTGAATCATCAAAAGCAACCTATTTTTAACTCAATCCTTTGAGGTAACTCAGTGCTAGCTCAAAAAGGATTCCATCTTTATTTCCAAAACGATAACAAGATTACATGGAACTATCAAAATAACAATCTCAAAGTTAAGCAGAGATTACATAAGCAAAAGTACAACAAAAATCCAACAAAAATCCAACCCTAGTGGGGCCCTAAGCCTCTCTACTTATACAAATGAAGCTACCAACAACTTCCTTAAAATCAGGGAGGCTTGGCTCCCAAAACTTGAGATAATCATCAGTCATCCTCCACTTGCTCGGTTGCCTTATAGTGCATGACTTGGCTTCTTGTACTCCCAGATGAACAAAGGGGAATTCGAAGTGAGGAGTAATAAATGAGGGGGATTCCCTCCCATAAGTCCTCTGCTTTGTCCACTTCGAGTTATTTCTGCCATTTGTCCACTGGAACCTTGACTTTGACCTCAAAAATCATCAATAATCTGCATTAAACACATGTTAGACCACATGACATTATAACTAACTCAAATCACTCTACAAGCATAAATATAATCAGAAAATCATACAATAAGCTAAGAGAATGGTTGATTTGACTAGGTTAGGAGGTAAAATGAGCCCATATAATTACCCATTTATGAGGCTCATCATCACCCCCCTACTGAAAGTGTTGCTCAGCCTTTGAGCAACTTAGTCCATCTCCTCATCTTTTATGGCCCTAGTGTCCTGCCTAGCATCCCATGCTTTTGATGTGGTCTCTTCTTCCCTGTCATAGAATCCTACCTTCTTGTAAATCTGTTCCCACTGCTGCTGCTCTTCTTCTTCTCTTCTACCTTCTAGCATGCCTAGCAGCAGTGGGGGAATCAATTTGAGGCCAATGCAATTGACCTTTAGCTTTTGCATGGAGCACTTGTACATTGGTACTCTCCTTAATGCCTCCTTCATCCTCAATGGGGAATGATATTCCCTAATCTGTAGATTGTGTGGTAAGGTGTTCCATCTCCTCACACAGGCATGCACACAATCATCCCCAAGTAGCCTTTCCATATCCTCAAAGCATGTAGTGGCTTGTGCCTAATCACTTATATATCTAGGGGCAATATTAGGATTATTAGAAATTAGGTTATGTGTGTTGATGACTACCATGGGGTTTGATGGCTCAACTTTGATCATTAATGGCTCATTCTACTCCTTTATCATCTACCTTCTTATTTCTGCTGCCCTTAACTCTTCATGGTTCATCCATGAGGCCATGGCCATTAGTTGCAGGTCCCCTAGCCTAGCATTTGGGTCCCACACATTCATGTCTGTGAGGGCCATGTTATGTAGGTAGAATTCTGCCATCCTTGCCTTATCTTCTGATGTGCTTTGGTCACACAGGTCCACATATTACCTATAATCTTAAAAAGGAATTGTGCCTCTTTGTGCTAAAGTCTTTATCTGAAATTGCAACCATTGGTCCTTGAGATACAAGCCATAGGATTTTGCTGGTGTTCTACATTGCAATGCCTCCATGGACTAGCTGGCCATGCATGCCAGTTGGGTCTCTTTCTCTTGCAGTGGCCTTCTTAGCAATTCATTTTTAGTTTCAAGGTGGTTTCTTGTAATTGTTTCCCTGTGTCTAATAGCACTCAACTCTCTACCCATTTCTCTGAGTTTGTTCTCCATATAGCCAATATCCTCAACTCCTCTGGATTTGGCTATTTGCATCCACCTATGTGTTCTTATCCTCTCTTTCTCTAATTTAAAGAATAACGGAATTGTAAATTTTTGTGGAATTATTCTTCCCCCCTCAAGAAGATTGTAGTAGGAGCCAAGATTGGGCTGGGGATCAGATTCTTGTAGCTTTGTTTCTTCATCCTTTCCCTGTGGCTATCCTTCTACCCTTTTCTCAAGCTTTTGGGTCTCCTGTAGTTTTGGCAGTGTCTCCTGTAGAACTGTCTGTGCCTCCCATAGGACTGTTTTTGGGTCCTGTAGTTCTACATTTTCTTTCCTTGTGGGAGACCTAGGAGTCCCCCTTTCATATGTGATGGGTTCCTTAGAAGGGGATTCCTTTCCTTGGGCAAAGGGCGAATCTTCAATTATAATTGGCACTTTTGAAGAAGGTTGGGGTTTCCTTGTTTTGATTCTTGTGCTCTTTCTAGCCCTGAAAGACCTAGAGGCCTGCCTTTCCCTCTTCTACTTTGGCTTGATGGGTGTACTGAGGGCATTGAGAGTAGCTAATGCCTCTCTTTCTAGAGTCTCAGGGGACACTTCTCCTTGTTCTGTCATTTTTGCCCCATTTTCTCCTCCTTCTGTCTATGTTTTCTCTGTTTCTTCCTGCTCTGTTTTTTCAGCTTTCTCCTCCTCTATCTTAGTTTCTTCCTTCTTCCCTTCTTGTTCTACTAAGTCACCAGTTTCTTCACTTTCTCCCCCTTGCTGCTCTTTGTCCTCACTGCCAGTAGAACTAATATCATAGGTTAGGGTCTTTATGTCATCCTTAGCTGTCATGTTTCGAAAAATTTCCCATGCTATAGGGAGTGTAACTGTATGGAGGGCTTCTTCCACTAAAATTTTGATTAACCCATGGTGAGCTAGCTACTCTCAATTTCCTTCTTGAACTTTAGTGCTAGACTCAATGAGAGATTGCAAGAGGAAGTAGGGTATCCTGAGCTTCTGAGGGATTGGAGTGTCCATGCCATACCTTAATTCATGAAGGATTCTAAAGTGGTAACCATAGACAATGTTGTACCTCCCCTCACAGGAAACATATTTTATTATTTTGTAGCTGACCTCATCCCAAGGATATGGTATGCTAGCCCTTCTAATGCCATTTTTATCCTCTACAAGGGTTTCATTATTCTGGAAGAAGTTTTTCTTAACAACTTGGCCAATTGGTTTCTCATCCTTACTCCAAGGTAATCCAAAAGGAAGGGTAGTGACCCTACTGATAAATTCAGGGGTTATCTCTATGGAAAGACCTCTACAGGTGACAGTGGCATGTGTTCTGGTGTGAGGGACCAAAAAGTTGGCAAATTATTTAGTTATTTCCTCATAAAACCCTCGGAATTTCTCAAAAGAGTTCATCCAATTTGCTCTTGTGAATATGTCCACTACTTGGGGATGTGCATGGAGCCTGGAGGAGTTGGTGGGCTCCTTATTCATAAAACCTCCTGTAATTTTGTTTATGCTTCTTTGGGAAACCAAATGTGGAGATGGAGACAACAATTTTTGAATAAAAGCAAAGAAACAGAGAAACTATTTTTTTTTAAGAAATAAGCAGAATTTTTTTATGTATTTCCTCCACCTAAAGGCTTGATTTCACCCCTGAATTTAAACCACTGCTTGCATATTTTGATATTAAATGGGGGTATGCATGGAAACTACCTCCTTAGCCTGAGAATTGTGCTAAAATTCGTGTTTTCTCCCTTCAAAACAACTCACTGGCCCTCCTGTAGAAGACTGTTGTCCCTCCTATAGAATCCCTATAGGTGCTCTTGTAGAACCTCTAAGTGCTCCTGTAGAAAACACCGAGAGCAAGAATATGAGAGAGATCAATGGAGAATGATGGTTATGAGGTTGTGGGGGCACAGGGAGATTGTAGGAGTAGAGTTTCGAGGAGAGAATGAAGGAAAAGGTGGTGAGAGTGCTCGGGGAGGAGTACTTATTAATTTTTATGGATATTTCCGGTGATGGAGGGTGAGCTAGCAAAGTGTACATTGGCCATATTCAGACCATTGGTCCCTACCTACATTTTCATCATGGCCCTTTCCTCATAATCATCCCTCATGATTGCATCGGAGTTCACACTTCCTCCACTACTTGTCCTTGATATCTTTCTTGGGTTGACTATGCACATGTGTGGGTGACATCTTTGGATGAGTGAAGTCAACTAGATGAAGGTGCCCAAGTTAATTGGCCACCTTTCCCTCATTCAACCTCAACCATCTCCTTGTTTTTGCATGCCTTCTAATTACACAGATGCAAACAAAAGAGCGGGTTAGGTACTTACTTGAGATCTGAATGCATTTGCTGTGAGGTGTTGTGGCTCTCTCTCTCTAATGCATGCCTTTGTTTCTTTTGCTGCATGTTGTCTACTTGTTGATGTGTGGTTGTGCCTTATGCAGGTTCTTCTTTGGCTAGATCTGAGCTTTGGGTATCTTCTTCAACCTTCATATTTTCACCTTCATGCCGCTGATGCTGGATTTTAATGGGATAAATTGCTACAAGAATTCATATAGGAGCTCCTGTAGTTGCTTCTCCCCTTGAAACTTCAGCTTCTTTCTATGCTTGGAGCTGTGAGGATGATGCCAGAGATGTAGATAGATATGGAGCAGTAATAGTTAGGCTTCAGGTGAGGTGGATGGTGTTGTTTCCTTTCTTATTTTTTATTTTTTTCTTTTCCTAAAAAACTATTTTTCCTGTGTTTTTCTTAGACAGGAAGAAGAATGATGCTTGGGATGTGATGCAGGCTTGGAAATGATGGCAAGGAGGTTTGAAGACTGTAGGAGGATTTATAGATTTTTTTATGAAGCTTCCCTATCCCTCAAATTGCCTTTTATGTCCATTTTTGACTCTTTGTAATTGCTACAGGAGCCTCCTGTAGAAAACACAGAGCCTTCTGTAGAAAACACAGTTTTTGAAAAAGAAGCACAATGAGGTAAAAAAAAATGCCAAGAATGATGGAGAAAGGTGTGGGAAGGTAAGATAGGTGATGGTGCTGGTTTAATGGCTCCCTTAGCACCTTCTTCTGCTTCCTGTAGTCCTCCTGCAAACCTGCAATGCAAATGAAAATTCATTTTTCTTTTTCTCTCTGTTTTTTTTTTTTTTTTTAACAACTAGGGTGCCTCAGAGAAGTTTTCACCCTAATTCCCTGCCCTGGGCACCTCCAAGGGAGTTTTTCACCCAGGGATATTATTTTCTCTCTCTCTTTTTTTTACATCACTGGGCCGCCTCAGAAGAGGTTTTCAACCCAATGACACCTCATGGAGATTTTCACTTGAGTCCTTATTTTTTATTTTTCTTTTTTCTTCAGTAGTGGGTGAAGTGGAGGCTAAGACATGCTCCCCTACAATCACTGTCTTTTTTGATTCAGTCATCGGGTTTCCACGTAAGAATTTTTTTTATTTTATTTTTTTATTTTTTATTTTTTTTTATTTATTTATTTAATTTTTTTTTTTTTTTTTTTTTTTTTTTTTTTTTTTGCCAACGTTCGAATCCCAACTGGGATCCATCATTAGGGATCCCTGATGATGGATCCCAGTTGGGATTCGAAACGTTGGCACAAAAAAAAAAAAAAAAAAAAAATTTATATTTATTATATATATATATAATATATTTATTATATATATATATATATTATATTATATATATATATCTTACTGTGGAAACTCCGATGATTGAATAAAAAATCACTGTCTTATTCAAATCTTCAATGAACTCTCACCTGTAGAGGGGTTTCTTGTATACTTTCAACCGGGGTCCATTGACAAGCATTGGGATGGCTTCATCCTTAATGGTTATGATAAGAACTGAACCATTCATTGCATTTCTCCATAGTGTGGTGTCCCAACCATCTTTTCCTTAGCTTGCCCTTGAAATATTTGTTCCTTGAATCATAGAGTAGTGCCCAATCTCCCTCTTGGAATTGCTTCTCCTTAATATTTTTTTCATGCCATATCTTTCTCTGAAGCTGAACTACCTCTGTCTGGAGAAGGGCTTGCATTCTATGTTCATCTAATCCACTGAGCTGAAGTAATCTTTCTTTCGATGCATGGCTGAGGTCTAGGTCCAATTGAGCTACCATCCTCAGGGTACTGAATTCAAATTCTATTCACAACAAAGCCTTCTTCCCATAGACTAGTTCATAGGGTGTGAACCTTGTAGTGGTCTTCCATGTTGTGTTATAGGCTCAAGTGGCCTCAACTAATCTGTCTGTCTAGTCTTTTCTGCTGCTATTCACTACCTTTGTCAAGATCCCTTCTAATGCTCTGTTAGTGACCTCCACTTTCCCATTGGCTTGTGGATGGTAAGGGGTCGAAGAACTGTGCTTGATTCTATGTTGTGTGAGTAGGTCTTCAATCAAATTGGAAGTAAACTGACTACCTTGATCTATGACCAATTCTCCTGGATACCCAAACTTGTAGAATATGTTTTCTCTCAAAAATTTAGTTACTTTTTCCTCTGTTGCTACTTTGATTTCTTTTTTCTTTGCCCACTTTGTCAGGTAATCGGTGCACACAATGATGTATTGTTTCTTCTTTGAAGGAGGGCTGATAAGACCCACAAAGTAAATGCCCCACTTCTCAAATGGCTCAAAGGTCACTTGAGGTTGCATGGGCATCTCATCCTTTGAAGTAGGTTTCCCCATCCTCTGACACCGATCACACTGGCTGGTATATCTCCTCACATCTTGATGAAGAGTGGGCAAGTAGTAGCCTACTTGCAGTATCTTGAAGGTAGTTCTTTTTGCTCAAAATGACCTCCACAAGGCCCATGATGATAGGTCAGGAGGATGTCAAAGACTTCCTGTTATAGACATTTTTGGGCACTTCAACCCCAATCATAAATATCCATAAAATGAGGGATCCTAAGTCCCTCAAAGTGTTGCTTCACTGCCTAAAGGAACAAGGTCAGTTGATTACATCATCTCCCACAAGTTCTCCAATAAAACCTGCTCATAAATGGTCAACACTGGACCATACTGAAACTCCAGTGCAGAGGGTGTGATGTATATCACCTTCCCAGTGTACAAGGTGTGATGCATACTGAATTGCTCCTTTGTAGGGTGCGATGGTCGGGAATGGACAAATGACAGAGACAAAATCCGAGGTTGAAGATCATCGAATCTTCCAGAAGCTTCCCCTCTGACACTTGCCTCTCTGTTTTCGACCAGGGATGAGTAAGAGATCATCATTCTCCAAGTGGAAGTAGGAACTATCAGAGAGAGGACACTAATCAAGATCCTAAAAGATGACTCACCTCCCAATAATCATCTATATATGGATCCCTCATCACAGAGATCCAGAG
>APFE030015642.1:22636-35576 GCA_000404065.3 Pinus taeda | reverse complement strand
CATAAATGTCCATAAACTAAGGGCTCCTAAGTCCCTAAAAATGTTGCTTCACTACCTAAAGGAACAAGGTCAGCTGATTACATCATCTCCCAAAAGTTCTCCACTAAAAACTACTCAGAAATGGTCAATACTGGACCATACTAAATACCCAGTGCAGAGGGTGTGATGCATATCACCTTCCCAGTGTAAAGGGTGCGATGCATACTGGATGTCCCCTCTGTAGGGTGCGATGGGTGAGAATGGACAAATGGCAGAGACAGTTTGTGAGGTGGAAGATCATAGAATCTTCCAAAAGCTTCCCCTCTGACACTTGCCTCTCTTTTTTCGACCAGGGATGAGTAAGAGATTATCAATCTCCAAGTGGAATCAAGAACTATCAGAGAGAGAACACTAATCAAAACCCCAAAAGATGACTCACCCCCCTACAATCATCTATATATGGATCCCTCATCACAGAGATCCAGAGGTCGGAATCTTGTATCCTGTAGAGAAGTTTTGTTGGTTTTCTGGTGAAACTTCATAGTGTTGGGTGATCTAAGCTTTACTTGAGGTGAAGAAGGGCTTTCTTGTTGGAGGATGATGCTGGGTCAGAACTATTAGTTGTAATCCTCTTGCTATTCTTGATATTAATAAAGCTATTCAAGTTTTCCTCCATATTCTTGTATTTTTTATTGTATATGCATTTGTATGGTTAAGACATATCTGGTCCTGTGTTATTTATGAATATAGATCTCTGTTCTTCAATAGTAGTATGCTGCTTTGATTCCACAGGTGCTCTTTGAATCTAGGCAGATGAAGAAGAAGTAGCAAAGATCTATCAGGATGGAGAGGAATCAAGTAAGGAACCAAGCACAAGACCAAGGTTGGTGTCCTTTGTTCCACTCTTATCTATTTTCATAAAGGAAAACAAAAGTAGTCTTTACTTGTTTGTTTCTAAGATAGCTACCAGTCTTAGTGGGAATAGCAGCTCTGAGTGGACACTATTCCCGATAACAGCTATCCATCAAGGGTCGAATCCATGAGAAGAGGGGTGGTTTCAACCATATCTAAACTAGGAACACAAAAATAGGCAGTGGAACAGCTTGCCTCTAAAACCTAGGAAAATTGATTCATTCAACTCTAAACCACCTACAACTGATGTATCTACCTTATCAAGTCAATTTTTATCATTTTTACATCATAGTACATAAATTTAGATCATTTCACATCATGAATTTTACCATAAGAGAGAAAAAGTCAAACTAGAAGAAAACTAGGCAAAAACAAAGTTTTTGAGCAAAATTGGCACTTTTTCATCCTGTGCATAGCGCCATTTTGTCTATGCATACTGATTTTTCCTAGTTGAATTTGGAGGCCTTCCCCTTCATAAAAATTTTACCAAGATGGCTTGTTGGAAAGGTATGTCTGTCTACTTTATAAGACAAGTCTAAGTTTTTAATTTAGTGTCCATTTTCCCCTCAAAAATTGCGATCTCCCAAGACTTCTTCCTATATGGCCAAAAAGTGGCAGAGAGGGCAATTTTTGGGAGTTTTTGGCCCTTTTGGAGACCCAAATCTTGTCAAAATTTCCTAGTAATTTTTGAGCATGCATAAATTTTCATAAGGAATCCAAAAATGCCAATTTTTCCTCAAATGGAGGTCCCTATCAAAAGAAAGCACCGGAGGCACTACGCACCTGTCGGAAAAACCTGTTTTTCCCCTAAAAAATTCAAAAATGCCAAAAGTTCTCCAAATTTCTCGAAATTTGGCATGAGTGATATCTGTCAAGTGCTATGTTGGGCCAATGAGACTTTAGCCAATATTTTGATCTTATCTTTCTCTTTCTTTCTCTTCAAAGTTCTCCTCAACTTGGCTTTTAGGCTTCTTATTCTTGTTTTACAAATTTTGTTCTGGGCCAAATAGTGATAAGCCATGTGGTGCAACATCTTTTTCTCCTTGTTGGCCTTGTCCAACAAATTCTCAAGGTGAATATTGACACTTTCCAACCATGATCCTTGGTCGGCTTCTATTTCTTGCTCTAGTGAAGTTAGCTTGATTTTCCTCTTCTTTGCCAATTGTCGGTTTTCTCTTATGTTTTGCAGCTCCATGATTGTTTGTCTATCTTCTAGCTACTTGTTCTATTGCTTAAGGTAATTAATAATCCATTTAGCCCTCTCAATGTTAAGTGATAGGCTTTTGATCTCATTTTCCTGCTCCTTGATGATCTCATCCTTGAGTAAGCCCAAATGAGTGTCCTCGTCCTCAATTAAAATGAAATCCTTGTCTTGGCCTTCAGAAGGCCCTTCATCATGCAATGGTTTCTTTCCTCTATCATGTACATGCTCTACTAAAGAAGAAGTCAAAGCCCCTTTCACCTCAGGAGAATATAGCATTTACTATTGTCTGGTGAAGGAAACGAGACCCCTTCCACCCCAGGTGGAGATAATACTCGTTTGACAGTTGAAAATAATTTCCTTGTGCCTTTTTCTTAAGTAACAAATACTAGCACTCATGTAGCTTAAGTCTTATGAACATCTAGCTGATTTGAAGGCCCTCCTTCCTCTTGAAACACTGATGGGGTCACTTGAGGGCCTTTGAAAACCTCATGTGAAATAAAGGTATCCCAAGAAATATTCAGCAAGCTCAACTGATTCAAAACAATAATTTTGATCAATGAAAAATGGTAAATGCTATTAAATTGTTGAGGAGGGGGTTTCCTTTGCACCAATGTAGCCATCTTCTCAATATTTCTGCATATGAAATAGGAAGATTCAACATCCTCACTCTAGTAAAGTGCATCAGCAATCTAACATGATAAGTGTACAAGTGAGAAAACCTCCCTTCACAGGTGAAATATTTGATAATGAGCTTCATGAGTGGAGCATAAGTGTCCTGTAGGTATCTAAAAGGAAAGACCCTACTGATTTTCTTTTGATAACTAGCCTTGACATAAGGCTCATAATACTCTTTGTCCACAAGCTATCCTTTGTTCCACTGTTCACCCACATTTGGAATACATGTTGTTGCAGCTATGGTTTCAGGTGTCAAAGTGAAGGAAACACCTGCTATGTTCACATGGCCATTGTGAAGATGAAGGAAAAATATCCTGGCAAGTTCATGGTGGTATTTCACCCTCTCCACCATCTCAAAAAATTGGTAGCAAGACTGATGTTTAAAACATGTTAATGTAAGAGGACAAGCTAGTAACTCTGTGAGTGTGGTGGGCTCCTCCTGGATGTGTTTTCCTCCCTTATGTGGTTTTCCTGGTGCATGAATCTCTTGGGAGGAATCACTCACAGTCTCCTCATCCCTTTCATAAGCTGAATCTATTTCCATATTTGCCAATGTATGGTGTAAAATGATGAGTATGAAGAGATTTTCTCAAGAATAGGTAACTGTTGTTTTCTCCTTTGGGATTTGATGAGTGGACTGAAAATATAAGTGGAAAGGAAGGTTTTGATGCTAGCTGTAGGGTTACTAGGGAGTGATAGGGTTTTTGGAATGAAGATTAGGGTTTGGGAATAGTGGGTAGGATGAGTGTCAATGAGAGAGGGAAAGGGGAAGAAAATTAGGGAAATGTAGTGGAGAGGGATGGGATATGGAAAAATTGTGCAAGGGATTATAAACAACAAGAATGACAAAAACCCTACAAAACCCTAGACAATTTTGCAAGACAACTGTGCAGAAATTTAGGGTTTGAATTTTCACCTTTCAAAACACCATCAAGGATGACTAAATCTCTTTTTAAGGCAAATGGGAGGGTTTACTTACTTGAAGGGATGGTATTTGCAAAATTTTGAGCTTTAGAAAGTCGATTGAATGAGTTTTGAACTTGGTTGACTGGTGTGTCGCTCCAACGCCCAGGTGCATAGCGCCTGCAAGTACGTCGTGCTCATTAGAAATCATTTGTAAATCTTGCGCCTGATGCGCCGTGCCTGGTAGGTGCACTGCGCCAATGCCCAGGTGCGCTACGCCAAGGAAAAAAACTTGAAATTTGCTGCAATTTGTCCTTTCTCTCCTCAAACACGATTTTCCTCCTGTTCTTTCTTTCCTTTGCACAAAATGATGTCTTCTACACAAATGATCTCTTTATATACAAGTGACTTCAATTTTTCATTTAGAAAACCCACTTTCTAAAGTTTGCTTTTCACTTTGCTTTTTTTAAAACTCTGTTTTTCAGTTTGTCTCTCTTCTTTATCATTTGATGGACTAATGCTTGGATTTTCTTGTCTCTTTTGCAGGAGCTGGAGTGTTGGAGTTTGGAAAGATAACCCAGGGCTGTAAATGATGCTTTATTACATATGAAACATTAAAATTACATAAATTTGTACATGAAAATAGAAAAACTCTATTTTCACCTCAAAATAGAGTTTTGAGGTAAAAAACCTTTATGAAGCAAATCATCAGTGAAATTTGTGATTTTATGAACTTATTAAACATCCTCATGTGTCTGCTGACCTCTTATTGAGCTTTTGAAGACTATGGTAGCAAACCCTAGACCTAATGAGACTTGAAAACCCTAAAAAATGGCTTTTGCAAATGTAAATGACAAAAATCACTGTAAATGACCTGAACTCGTGAAAATAGACCAGCCGGTAAAGACCATGAGGGAAATTTGATAATGAACCACTTCCATCAGTTGATCCATGACCTAATGGAATGCAACTGATCGGATGAGACACCTAAAATGCATGCAAAAAGATAATTTGATCACTGATGGAGGGATGAAGACACCGACACTAACGCACTCTTTGCCATATACTCAGCGAAGTTATGGCTACCCACAGGGGGACACTAATTCCTCCAACCCTTATGTCCTTCCTGCTGGCAACATGTTTCTAGGGCCCCAACCCATCTACCAAACTGTTGCTCCTCCTTATACACAACCTAGCGCTCTAGCCCCTTAAGCATTAGCACCATAGCCTCCCACGCATCCTCAGCCCTAGCAGCCACCGCCCCCTTAGGGTCAGGTGTTTGCATGGCAAAGTGCTACAAATCCCCCAAATTCAAAGAAAACAAATAAGGGGAAGGGTAACAAGGGTAACTAGGGTAATCAAGGTAACAAGCCTAGTGAACCCCAAGGGAACCAACCTAACACCAAAAACTAGCAACAGGGCGGCTAGCCCAACCAAAACAAGGTTATTCATACAAAAAATCCTTGTACATGTTGTGGTGTACATGTACATTATACACATTAGTGTCCTCTCTTACCCAAGATGTGCCAAATGTGGGAAGCTCAAGCAACTTCTAGAGGTCAACAATCACCTCAAAATCCTATGCCAACCCAACCAACAATGCTCACAAATCCTTTCCCTCGGCAAGGATTTGTTGCTCCTCAACCTTAGCCAAGTCAAGCAGCCCATCTCCCCCAACCTTCTAGTCCTAGTGACTATCAAATTCTTATGATGAACTTTGATGAGGTTAACTCCTCCAATATCAACCTACAAACTCAGTCGTGTCAATATAACAAGCACTCAACTTCATCTGCTACCAAGTCCAAAACCAAACTATCCATTGAGCTCCTTATGACATGAAATGGTCCTTTACAGATCCCTCAACCTAAGGCTGATGCCATTCCTAAGATCCCAAAGTGACCATTACGTTGTAATGCGGATTCTAACAGATTTGCCCAGACATATAGTATAATAGATGACTTGGCGTAATCACCAGCTACCATGTCGATGCTGGAAGTACTTCAGTTGTGCCCATACCAAAAGAAAGCTCTACTAACTGCTTTGGCATAGTAGATCCTTTCGACAATCATTTGATTTTCTTCTTGGTTGATACATCAGAGCATCCCCCATTGCCTTCATATGTTCCTTTCCAGATACTAGTTAGAGTCCATAATTCCATCATCTCCAGATGCATTATTAACAAAGGCACATCCACCTGTGTGATGTTTGCTGTTGTTTAGAAATAGCTCAAGTCACCTGAGTTGTCCCCCTCCACTATCACTTTGTGTGTTTGGGATGGACACCCCTCCCAGCCCCTTGGCATGTACCACAACTATCTAGTAACCCTTGCAGGCAAGACTGTCCATGTTGACATTGAAGTCATTGATGCCCCTTTGGATTACAACATTCTCTTAGGTCATAGTTACACATATGCTATGTTAGTCATCGCATTTGTGGTGTTTCGCAAGATGTGCTTCACCCATGAAGGGAGGATCGTTACCATCGATTAATTGACTTACTATGAGTCGACATCCATGACCTCCCCCTAGTCCATTATCTCGTTGGTGTCTGATAAATAGTTATCAACTCCTTCCACTAGTGTTTCACCCGGAGTCTATAAATATTCCTCCTTTTTGGGTGTTTTCCTTGGTCCTCCCCCTCCCATCTCAGAGTCTACCTCTATGAGTGTTTGCATGTTACAAATGTCACAGATTTCCCTTAAGTAGTCTGGTACATGTGATCAATAGCTAGCTCCTCAACACCCTATTGTTGCTTTTCCAACTGAACCCTCTAGACCCACCCCCCAGGACCTCCTCCATTTGTGGGTGCCTCTCCTATGTTTCCATCAGGAACCATTCCTCCAGGTCTCAACCATCTAGGAGTTATTCCTTCGATACATTATCCTGCAGGCTAGATACCTTTTTCATTCCCCCCCTCCGAGAGTATTTTTTGTCCCTGTCATGGCTTCGTTGGTCCTTCCTAATATGACTTTAGAGATCCCAGTATGGTACATCAATCCCCCTGCAAGCATTCCTCCTAGTCAGCTAAGACCTTATCATGCTTTGACCTCGATTCAACTAGTCCCATGACCCCTATCATTTCTTCAATTGCATTACAACCTCAACAAGAACCAGCTTATGTTGCAAAGGCATCTAGCTAGGGGGAAAGATAAAAGGAAATATTTGAAAGACAAGGCTCCCTAAGCTCCTCCAACCCCTAAGGCCCCAAAGTCGATACCCTTGTCTACTTTGTATCAAGTTGTTGGGCATGCCACCAACAATTGTCCCAAACTTCCTCAACTTAAACCTTTGGTTCATGAAGCATTCCTTGAGTTGAATCTTCCAGAAGTCCATGTTAACTTACCGATCCCACCTAAGAAACTAAAAAAACTACTTACAAACCACCCTTGTGCCCTGTGTGATCTTCATGTTCACTATTCCCATTGTTTCCCTTGTCTCGATGACTTTCACAATTTCCTTGGGACAATCCGTGACTACAAGGCCACTCATGGTAGAGCCTCTACTCCTCTACCTATGGACTTTGGTACCACAAGTCTACCAGAACAGGGAGACTCTAGCCCCACTATTGTGATCCCTCCCCCCGATGTCAAGATGATGGACACCAAAGGCCCCATTCTTTACCTATCATCATTCTTGAGCTCCTCACAGGAAAACCTTTATGAGGCTTTTTCACGTGCTTCTATCAAACCTCTTTTGATAGAATCCCAGGTCTCAACATATGTAGACCCTCCATCTACCATCACATCGTCTACCATTCAAGATGATGCATATGTGAACCTTATTTCTCAGGTTGATGCACCAGGTAACGTCGTCGCATCATGTAGTCAGTCTTCCTCCTATCCACCCATATCTCAACCTGATGGGGACACCATGGAAGCTATGTCTACCCCTAATTACCCCTACCCTTAAGTAAGGGGGCATTTTTTCGGAGGAATTTGAAAGCCATTTCCTTCCTAATTCTACCAATCCGCTCTACCTCAATAAATTTTGATCATTGCACATCCCTCTAATTTGCATGTCTTTATTTCTACCATCAAGTTAGGTATATTGCATCATCTCATCAGTTGTCTTTTGCACCTTTCATATGGATCCATCATCCACACCATATATTGATCATACCGATTGTGCAAGTCGCTTCTCCTAGAATCTAGCCTTGGCAGCCTGGGCAATTTTTACCCCCTTGCATACATTAGTCCTTTCAAAAGGTGTGCACATTCAATCTGCCACCAATAATCAAGCCAAATATGATGCACTGATAGGTTTTTTATTCGATGCCCTCTCTCAATGCATTATTCATCTTTATGTTAGTTTATATTCCTTGCTACTTTTCATGCGATTGAATGGTGTGTATCATGTGCATAACCAAGTCCTATTTAGAAAATACCTACGAGTGAAGCTATTGGTATGTGAATTTGAAACCATTACTTTCAGTTATGTGCCTAGAGCCCAAAATCACTATGTAGATACCATTGCAAACAACATTCTAGACTGGAATTTATCACATTTACACCACAGAAGATAAGAAAACAAATGGTGAACCATTATTGTCATATAAAATGCATAATCATATTATGTATCATAAAAATGTTTGGAGCCATAGCTCTAAATACATATGACATGCCCATAGCATGTTACAAAAATCACAATCAGTGGAACCCACATGTCCATACATCTAGTCATTGTCTGGTGGGTCTCGCGCCAAAGGTTCTACTCCACCTACACGTAGATCACATACTGCCTGACCTGCCATCACCATGTGTCGCACGATACCTTGCCACTCTGAGGGAAGACTAGTGCACTCATTTATGTTCTGATCCTCTAAGTTATTCCATCCATGCTCTGAAACCTCGATCAAGAGTACATCAATCTATGATGAAAATCAACAAGTAGTGTAGTATCCTCTAGACCCTGTTGTAATGATGATGTCCCCAGATTTGCAGCCCCAGGCACTGTGGCTTAGCCTACATGTCTTGTCAACTTCACCAATGCTATGTCTACATACAATATGTTTCACACTTAGTACCATATAAATGTTATAGAAATATTAAATGCACCATAAAACATATCAACTTAACACTTACTATCTGGTCCCCATGCTCGCCGAGGTGGAAGTGGCAAGTCAGGATCCCCCTGATAGTTCATCCTACTATAAGGGTAATCATCAATTTAAAGGGGCATTTGATCCCAATGTGTGAAAAACTCAGGTCGAAACACCCTCCGACTCCCCCTCCTCCTCCTCTTCGCAGTAGCTACCCCCAATGGTGCATCCTAGGCTCCTGTGGGCCCCCATCTCGGATTTGTACTTGAGGAAAAATAGTGAGTATCTTCTCAAAGAAGAATGCACATAATATTGTACCAAAATTACAATCACGATTCACCTGCATCTTGCAAAGACTCAACTGTCATTTCCCCAATGGCAACATCATCTGGGCCCACCCATAGTAGTTCTCGACCAAAAAAATCTCAACTAACATCATCTGCCCACCAATGATGTGGTGGAATGCCTGGCTTCGCAAAACCCATAGCATAGTTGTGGCAACAACCTATGTCTCTAGCCTCTCTAGATCAACAAGCGGGATAGTCGTGCCCTTGACACGAACACCCCGTTAACCATGGCACTCCACAAACTCAGTAATGTTCCTCCCACAAGGTAATGCCAGATGAATATACCCCGCCACTCCAAGGGGAGGAAATCTGGTCAAGAAGTAAGTACCCTGTAATGTGAGCTCGATCTTGTGCCCCTACACAACAAAGACCTCTTGGTCTAGATCCCAATAGCTCACAATTCTTGATAGAAAGGGCTCACGTGCCCTCATCAGTGGGTTCTCTACCAACGTTAGAACCTCATAACGAGTCAATTCCCCTCGAACCACCTGATCCCCTTGGATCTTGGTTCAAAGAGTATCCAAGTCTTGTTCACGCCAGTTTACTTTCAGCACTTCCACATTTTCAAAACACCACATGTCTTGTCAGTTCATAGAAGAAAAAAATGGTCTACACTGGTCAACGTACAATCCCCACTAGACCAACAAACCAACTCTTTCTCCAACCCTAAATCACAATATTTAGTCCAAAAAGTGTGAGCTTGCAAGCTTCCAGTTGTTTCCTGTGAGCTAGATTACACTTCTAGGCCCATAAAGTGTGATGTGACTGTGAGAAAGAGAACAGGTCTCTCAGGGAGCTGTCAGGTGCTGACAATATGGAAATAAACCAATGAAATTGAAGAGATGAGTAAGGCCACCTACCTGAAATTTGCAAATCCTAATTCTGATGGTCAATTTGTCTATTATGACCTCCACAATATTTAGGGCCTTTTCCTCCTCTCTAAATTCACCACATCTCACTTAGCAAATGAATCCAAATTGGAGGGAAAATGTCCTTTCATAGAAAATTCCCCAATTTCTCTATCACTCATTGCGACTAGATCGTAGCTCATTTTTATGAACTGTCAGCACCATTGGAAAGCTCTCATCAAGCTCTATAATGGGTCTTCCTCATTTTTTGATGATTTAACACTTCACCAGGAAACCATTTTTCCATGAAAGGTCACTTCGTCGCCTCTCAAAATTGAATTTCACCATAAAGCAACACTTGTACTTTGAGGTCCACCTCCTCTTAATACTTGTTGTACTATATGATGACTTTCAGCATGAGTAGCCATCATTTACTCATGTTTCCATGGTCCCCATCGGGCCGAGTCTGTGTGGCAGTGTCATTGAGTCACCCTTGTTCAGAGCATCCACAATGAGTCACCCTTGCATTCTTGGAGTCTATTTTATGTTCCATCATATCATGTCACAGTATTCCATCCATATTTTCATATCATCCATCATGTGTTTCCCATTTTTTCCTCTAGTCATACTGTCCCCATCCCCTCCAGAGCTGAGTTAGTTGTTGCCAGGTTAACCATGCACTTTATGCTTTGACAAGGGTAGTAATATGTTTGTCCCTCAATCCCATTTCCCCATTATCCCTAGTGTCAATCCATCAATCACATTACTATTTTCCCTCATTCTTTAGTTGAGGATCCCCATTGCCTTATCTATCGCAAGCCTTATTCAGTAGACATCAGCTCATTTATTCCAAAAGAATGACCTAGAGGGAGGTGTATCTTGGTTCCAGCTTCCATTCTTGTTTGACACCTTGGATCGAGCATAGGGTCTCATTATTTCCCTTTTACTTGGTCATTTCATGTTTTTGATTCATACACTTGATGGTCCAGTGATGCAACAAATTATACCAGTGATTCCCGGGTGTGTGAGATGTTTTCAGACCTCATGAGAGGGTGGCCCTCAGGTAGCCCCCCACATGGCCGGATGGATACCTACTATCCTACAACCTCGGATGTAGTTTTGTTGAGTTGATGGGTTCAGTTCCTACCGATTGTAGTGTTCATAGCATGCACGTCTCCTCTGTTGGGTTGTGTTATATTCTTTCCACATAGGTAATAGGGGGTTCGAAGGGAACCCGTAACCCCACTTTATGGGGTCTAGGGTAGCGCCCCAGAAAATTTTGGTTTTGGACCCTATGTTAGGTTGGGCGGACCCACCTATGGTTTTGTGCATGATTTTCACACATGTTTTTTGGACACTATGGTTTTCGGTCCATGGTATTGGACGCGATGGTTTTCGGTCCATGGTATTAGACGTGATGGTTTTTGGTCCATGGTATTGGATTCTTCGGCATGTATAAATATGTATTTCAACATTGAAAGGAACATAATGAAAAATCAAGCTGGTAGTCCTGGTTTTGGGATCCAAGGGAAAATCTTTGTGTATATGTGTTTTATGTGTTATGATCTCGCATTGTTTATTTTATGTGTTTTAGAATTCACATGTAGGTAATTTTTGTACGGGGTTAAAACCTACATTTGGTATCAGAGTTGTTTTGGCTTCAAGGGGATGCCTTTGCTGCTGAGGGGTTCTTCTCGGGCCTGTGGTAGACCCTGTTTAGTGGGAGATCTACGAGATCGATTCTGGTGGTGAAAGAAGATGGCAAGCAGTGGAAAGATAGAGATCGAGAAATTTAATGGTCAGAGTTTTGAGTTGTGGAAACTCAAGATGGAGGATCTGTTGGTGGATAAAGTCCAGTGGATCGCGGTAGATTCGGTACCAAACCAACAGGAGTGTCCGATGAAGAATGGAAGAAGTTGGATCAAAAGTCAAAGAGCATAATACGATTGTGTGTCTCAGATTCAATATTGTTGAATGTATCAGGGGAAGCTACAGAGAAGGCTTTGTGGGACAAGTTAGGGACATTATACCAATCTAAGTCTCTGGGGAATAAACTGTTCCTATGAAAAAAGGTGTATAACCTAAGGATGAAATATGGAGACTCAATGACAGAGCATCTGAATGCATTTAATACTATGGTAAGTCAATTAGCATCTGTTGATATTAAAATTTCAAATGAAGATAAGTGCATTAGTTTTTTGTGTTCTCTACCAAATTCGTGGGATAGTCTGGTTATTGCAATACGTAGCAAAGCAACTCCCTTGCATTTTGATGAAATAGTCTCATCCTTGCTAACGGAGGAGATGAGATGGAAAAATATGGAGATCCAAAATGGTGATGCCTTTTCTGTACAAGGGCAGACCTAGAACAGAAACAAAAATAAGTCATCGAGTGGGAGATCTAAATCTCCAAGAAAACCTGTAAAGGTGGTGTGCTATAAATGTGGAAAGGAAGGGCACTACAAAAGGGACTGTAAATCTAAAGCTCCTAACAAAGGAAAGGGATCTGATGTGGCTCCCTCTGCAGAGGTGAAAACCACCTTAGATGAAGGTGGGGATGTGTACTTGGCTTCTTCAAGTACACATGTAGATCATGAGGCATGGTTGATTGACTCAACTGCATCCTTTCACTTCACTCCCCATAGAGAGTGGTTTTGCGAGTATGAGAAATATGATGGTGGTGATGTCTTCTTAGGGGTTGACAGGAAGGCTAGAATCATTGGTCGTGAAAAAGTAAAGTTGAATTGCAAGGTGGAAGGGTTAGATGCTTTCAGGTGTTCTACATATTACTGCATTAGCCAGAAATCTAATTTCTGTTAGCAAGCTGGATGATGCAGGTGTAAAAACAGTGTTCGAGAAGGATACCTGCAAGATGGTTTGGGGAGCACTGATATTGATGCGGGGACTTTATATTGGAACTTTGTATAAGCTGCAAGGTAGCACTGTTATTGATGGGTGCAATAGTTCTGTGGTTCCTGAAAGTGGAGCAGAAAATCTAGTGGTCTCTGGAGAGAAGACCATGTTGTGGCATCAAAG
>APFE030015642.1:4782-19834 GCA_000404065.3 Pinus taeda | reverse complement strand
TATTGCAGATGCATTGACAAAATTTGTGAGCTCTAAGAAGTTCTCTTGGTGTAGAGAGACAATGGGCATTTTAGGGCTGGGAAAATGACTAAGCTCTCTTGTGGCCCCCTGTGGAAATAAAACAACAAGTAGGAGAATGTTGGTTTGTGTTATATTCTTTCCACGTAGTTAACAGGGGGTTTGAAGGGCACCCGTAACCCCACTTTATGAGGTCTAAGGCAATGCCCCGAAAATTTTGGTTTTGGACCCTATGTTAGGTTGGGTGGACCCACCTATGGTTTTGTGCATGATGTTCGCGCATGTTTTTTGGATGCGATGGTTTTCGGTCCATGGTATTGGAAGCGATGGTTTTTGGTCCATGTTATTAGACGTGATGGTTTTTGGTCCATGGTATTGGATGCTTTGGCATGTATAAATATGTATTGTAACATTGAAAGGAACATAATGAAAAATCAAGCTGGTAGTCCCAATTTTGGGATCCAGGGGAAAATCTCTGTGTATATGTGTTTTATGTGTTATGATCTCGCATTGTTAATTTTCTATGTTTTAGAATTCGTATGCAGCTAATTTCTGTAGGGGGTTAAAACCTACATCCTCCAGATGATCCATTCAGTTTTGTAGAGCCCTTCCTTGTTCAACAAGGCTTATCCAGGTTTTCTACCCTCCCTCCCACCCATTTTTGAGGGAAGGGGCTTTGTATCTCATGTACTCAGATATTATTGTATTCAATCCTAGCTCATTTTTTTCCAGGTGAGTTATGTATATGGGAAACATTATATTATTTTCTGGCTCTGTTATGCTAGCATGTCATGTACCATTCTGCATGTACTTCATTTCTCAGTTTTATATTTTTGGGCGAACCATTATTTTTGTACTAATTTATCTCGGTGTTATGGGTATGCCTCCCCTGCCTCAGTGAGGTCCAGTACCAAAACATGAAGGGAGACTTGCATTAGTCTCACCCCCTCTGTCCCTATCCTCTTTCAATTCAGTTGTATTAGTCTCTCTCTTCTCTCTCTCTAACTCCCCTATGTTGTCTAAGTGATTGTGTCTTTACAACGTACTTTGGTCATACATTTCGCTCCTAACACTCATATGTTGGGGGAAATCTGTTATCACCAAAAAATTGATCATCTAGCCTAATTTACTAGATGGATTGAAGTACACAATGTACAACCAATTTTACCATAGTAAAATTGCTTTCATTGTGAGAAATTACCTAATAAACCACCTTCGTTAAGTAATTTATAGTTAAACCCATGAAGAATAATTAAATAAATCACTATTTATTTGATTTCCTTCTAGGAATAATTTATTAAACCATTTTTTTTATTCCTTGTAAAATTTGACCCAATCATGAAAAATAAACAAATAAATCATTATTTTTCTTATTTTTCTCTAAGAATAATTAATTAATCACTGATTAATTATTATTCTTTATTAAATTTGACTAAATCCCTTAGGAATAATTAAATAAATCCTTATTTGTTAATTATTCCTTAACTAATTCCTTGACATGATAAATAAATCAATTATTTATTTATTATTTCTAAATAAAAACCTAAATATTGTTTCCCTCCTAAACAAATATAATAAAATATTCCAAGTCGTTATTCCAAGAATGGGATCAATAATATTTTTTTATTACTCATTATTCGAGGATAACTCAATATTTTGTTATAAATAGAAGAGCTTTCCATTCATTATTCACTTTTGATTATTTTCATTATTACACTCACTGTTGTAACTCTGATTATTTTCATTGTCGCACACCATATTTTTTTTGGGTTTATGCATTATAGAGGAGAGAGACTCTACACAAGCTGAAGATGTTTGAGGATAGCCAAGAACACACCCCATAGAGGGGGACTGGTAACATTTATTTGTTCTCTTCACAGGTGTTATAATGAAATTATTATTTCCATATCCGGTTTCCATTGGATGATTGGAGTTATTGCTCTTTCTTTTTTCTATTTAACTATGATTGTGGCATAGATCTGGACTTTGGTAGGTTTTGTTTCTATCAATTGTTGTAGATCTACAATGTTTAGCAGCCATTTATATTGTTGATATTGTTTGTAATCCACAATCTTAAGTGGGTTCTTTTCGTACATCTTTTATAATAAAACACTACAACGCTAAGTAAAAGAAGAAGGCCGACAAACGAGCGTATGTTGTTGAGAGAAGAGAGCATGTGTGAGTATGTTGCTGCAGAGTGGGAAAAGTGTAGAGGGAATTGCATATTAGTGTAGAATGTCGAGTAGAACAATGGGCTGCTACAAAGTGTGCACAGGACAAAATGTTGTGTGGGCCAAAATGCGACTGAAGAGAACATAGCTGGAAATAGGCAGAGAGGCTTCCAATTACAATGAGTAGTAAGTTTCTTTTGAGTGTGGATTAGAGCCTGCATACAGGACGTTGGTGCTTCTATATCTTGTGGGTGTTTGATAAGGCTTGGGGGTTGGTGCCTCCTGCAAGTTGGTGCTTGCATAAATCCAAGGAGTTTCAAGTTGTCTCTTGCAACAAATCCATGTAGTTGGTGTTGCACATGGTGCTTCTGGTAAGCTGATCAAGTGTCTACAAAAGGAGGGAGTTGGTGCTTCCTGCTAGTGGGTGCTAGCAAACAATCAAGGGGAGTTCGAGCTTCCTATGAGTGGTGGATCACAAATAGATTGATGTAATAAAGTAGGTTCTCTTATTTTTACATCAATAACAAAAACAAGGTTTGGTGGTTTTTCTTCTGGAAGGATTTCCACGTCAAACCTCTATGTCCAATGTGTATGCTGCTAATGATGTTTGTGTTCATGTGATGATTTCGTATTGCTGCTACATGATATGTTGTTGATAGTTATATGGATGGTTTCCAAGTTTGAAAGAAATTGGCCTTAATACTGATTCTCCTCCCCCCCCCCCCCCCCCACCAAACTATTAAACATTGTTTCCAACACTTATAGCCTATAGAGAAAATTAAAGAAAATGTAGCATGCAATTAATAGGGAAGGCATGCATGCACACAGTGGACCAATGATTTTGAAATTCTTTTAATGTTATCTCTACTTGGAAGATATTGCTTAAATTGATTCAATTTATTTACTTAGAGGTTAAGAAAAAATTTAACAAGTTTTCCAACAATAGAATTCATATCCTCCACATGTTTACTTTTCATAAATCGATGTCATTAAAAAAAATAAAAATAAAAAATCTTTAAAATAAACAATTTCAATATTTCAATTTCATACATATATTGCTATAGTAATCAATTTCATTTACCAAGCACAAAAGTACTTCTCTAATTCAAAAAAAGTGATTGTGGAAATGGAAAGGGTGAGACACTCTCCACCCAACCATAGGAAAGACTAATTGTAGTCCTCGCAACCAGCCACCCCAAAGCCATATTTTTTATGCCTTGAGAGAACTAAACTTAGGTATTTAATACATAGTTTTTAGACCAAATTTAACATAAATGTTAAGGAAAATCTCCTTCACGCATATGAAAAACTCAGTTTTCAACTTTTCCTTCTTTGAGCAGGTGTTGGCAGTGCTAGAAATACATCATCCAAGGGGTCTCCCCAATGTGAAGTCCCAATTAGACCTCACATCATTTGGAGCCCATATGGAATATCACCCTAGTTTCCATATATTCTTTTAGACTTTTCTTGGCTTTAGCTACCAACAAGAGAGAAAGAAGCATGTATGTGCCTTTATGTAAAGCAAGTAAGTGTGCCGGGTGAATGTTCAGTTGCAGGTGTATCAAGGTTTTTGAGAAATTGAATTCGGAAAATCCACAGTGTTCTTCATTGTTTTTGTCAACGTTTGGAGCCTATACCAAGACTCATCATCAGGATTTTCCGAATTCAATTTCTCAAAAACAATGAAGAACACTGTGGATTTTCCGAATTCAATTTCTCAAAAACCACTCCACAGAAACCTACAAACTAAGATGTATCAAGGTTCTTCTACTGCGGGAAGAGGAAAGGTGAGCCTATAAGAGAGAGGTAATATTACCACAACATTAGAATCACACACAACAAAAAGAGAATCTCCTCACATCGAGCATAATAGTCCACATAGATGCAACAATTGTTATAACCATTACAACACATATTCAATTAGAAAAGCACTAAAATAACAAAAATAGTTCAACTACTTTAGTACAGGTGAAAGCAAACATGAATCATAAATATTCACATAACAGTCTTATAAATATTCACAATCTATGAATGAAAACATGTTAGCCATCAGCCTTCATGGATTAAGTAAAAGTCCCAAGATACATGAATACAACGAGCATCACTAGGTACAATAGTGGAGCATTGGAGCCATGACTTTCTCCCCAAAAGTACTAAATTTGTCTCTCTAATGACTTATGGGAGAAGCCAAGGTGAAAATTCATTTTATCATAGAATGAGGGTATATATATAACAAATGGGGTGATGATTCACTTCCCTTGTGACTCTTTGACTACCCTCGTGACTATTTGACTTCCTATTACTTTTCAACTTTACATGACTCTTCATATTTTTTACATGTCATTTGGACTTCTACTTTATAATACATTTTTGAATAAGAAATTATATAATCCAAAAGAATGATGTGGAATATGACGACTCATGACATGACATGGTATGACATTGCTGACAAGGAATTCTTGATAACATGGCAATGTCAAACCATTCTTGTTGCTTCTTTATCTTCAATAAGAGATGTGAAATGCTTCATCTTCATGAGAGATATGCTTTGTTCTTCATATCCACCCTCCAAAGGGTTGTGAATCAAATGGAGCCTTCATGTGGTCCTAATCTTTAAACTTTTGTTGTAATCTAGTGTTCCTTCAGCTTCTCACCTGATGATCATCTTATCTCTTCAACTCCATATGTGTCTTCTAGCATGGTCCCCTTCTCCTTTCCCCCCTCATCATCTTGTCAAGACAATATAGAGTATCTACAACTAAAATCCATTCATGATAAGATGACATCAATCTGAAAAAACCCTAACCTAACATGTTTCATGAATGCACATATTAGGGCTGGAACTGGTGACTGGCTAAGGGATTGCGTAGTTCTAGAGGCCAAGGCTCGGAATTGAGGCTTAAGACTATGTAAGGCATAGCTCATGATGACCAGTTTTAGGATATTGCACAGTTGATGGGATTATGAGTTCAAGGTTAGGGCTTAAGGCTTGAATATTCCCACTGCATAGTTATGGGAGGCAGGGAGGCCAAGGAATTGCATAGTTGAGGAACTCAAGGACTCAGTCTAGAGGCCTAAGCATTAAGACTATGCAATGCATAGTTTTATATGTATGGGTAGAGGAAATACATAGTTAAGGGACTCAAGGACTCAAGAGAGAGGCTTGAGATTTGACTTTTACCATTATGCAGTTATGTGAGGTAGGAGGCCAGGTGATTGCATAATCACGTAGTTCAAGAGATTAAGACTTAAGCTTGAGGACTAAGACTACCCAATGTGTAGTTCAAGTTTGGGTGGATAACATGATTGCGTAGTTTTGGAGATCAAGGTTTGAGCTTGAGCACTGAGATTATGCAGTGCATAGTCTTGGGAGGTAGTAACTACGCATTGTGCAGTGTAAAGAGGTAGGGCTGCATCTTGAGGGATGAGACTATTCAATGCACAATTTAGGAGGGTCGAATGAGGCTAGGTTGCTTGGTCGGAATTTTCTCCGAATTCGGCTAACTGTGGGATCAATGAAGCTAATGTGAACAATGATAGGAATTAACTATGATCACACAACTAGAACACTTGATGACATAACATATATCATCTAAAACACATGGGAAACAAACTTCCCTTAGTGTGACAACTTTGTGACAACAAGTGCAACACCAAAGGTACACTTTGTGATGACCATGATGACACTTGTGCAACAATGCTTAAAATTTTGGAAATGAGTGTGATATATGTTTACATGATAATTATTGCTCATTAACATAAATATTACCCCTTGAAACACACCAAAACTAGATTTCGTGCATTATGTGACACTCCATATGCCAAAAGATGACATTTACTATATGAAGAGAAATGTGTGAACAACACTTGCGATATGCAAATGGCAGTGAAAGTCACACATGTCAGAGTAAAAATAACATGGAAACGACACTAATTAAAGTGAAAGCAAGTAAAAGTGATATTCAAAAGAATGAAAATGACACTCACCAAAGTGAAGGTGCGCAACAACGACAGTTTGAAAAACTCACCAAAACAAAAATAAAAGTGCAACCAAAAGTTAGGGGTTGTCAATAGTGCACACTAGCTGTAGACATGGGTTGAACATTACACAGACACTGTCCTGATGGAATGCGTGTTACTTGTTCAAGATTACGTAAAATAATGCACTCATGAACTTGTAGAAAACTGAGCATGTGTGAGCAAGTGACTTCGTTCGATTAGGAAGTGACTATGGAATGACCAATCACAAGATCTAGAGTAGGCTCCAAAATCCGAGTATTTGCAAAATTTTGGAGGGTGTTTTTTAGAACAACAACACTTGGCAACACACTGGTAGAACTCTAGCTTATCTACCTCAGTAACTCTTTGTGTGTGGCCTAGTTCTTTAGAAAAGATTGATTAATTGTTCGGATTACCCTGGCTTCCCCATTTACCCCATGAATAAACATAGTACCCTCTATCATTTTTCAGTTGAATACAAACATAAGATCAACGATTTCACAATGTTTTGAATCAATAAAGGGTAGTATAGTTTGTGAGCTTTAGATTTTCAGAGTATAGTTTTTCATCTCTGGTATTTCTCTATTTCCAGCAAGCCAAGACAATACCATGAAAGAGTCACTATAGAAACACAAACATTGGTTCCTTTCTAGCGAGCCTGGACAATGCCCTAGTGGAGTTTCTTTATTCACCTCTTTGCGCAGGAACCCTCTCTCTTCTTTCACCTTTATTTATATATTTATATAGGAATGTGCATAGAAACTTATTGATTTCATGGGTGGAAGATGGATCCTGATTTATTGAGAGAAGAAGAGGTTGTTCCTTTAGAGAATCATATAAATACCTTTGATTTAGGTTTTCTCATTTGCATTTTTCCCCTTATCCTTATCTACTTGATTGGATCAACCTGAAAACACTGAAACATAAAAATCTGAGTGTGGGCATGAGGTTTCCATAATAGACATGGCGATCATGGTTCAACACAAGGATTTCCTAATGCAAGGATTGTATTTTCCATCAAAACATCATCAACCAGAAGGTGTAACAAAGACAAGGAAGTAGGACAGAGAATTAGCAAAATTTTGTAGTTTCACAAAGTTCTTTTCTATTTTTCCACAATTCCTTTTGAGCCCAAATAGGCACCCTTCATGCAAAGTCTCATTAATACAAAAAAAATTGAAAAAACATGACACAACAAGTAAGAAAAAAGAGGCTAAACCAAAGCATGATGGAAGACATAAGTAAGAAAAGGCAAGAAATAATAAAGAGAACAAGTACAAAGTGAGTGCAAGAGAGGGCTAAACTAGAATGAAGCTAATCCTACTCCTAACCTAACAACTAGAAGGTTGGGGTCACATATAATGAAATTTCCAATGAAGCCACCATAGTTGTTCTCGACTTGCAATGAGAAATATATGAGAAATTAAAACATATATAAAGAAGTGTTCAAGAAAAAATAAGAGAGCTTGAAGAACTTTCACAAGAGAATGAAGTTCTTTCCTGTGGACATAAAGATGTGTCACAACCACTACCTTTATCCAATTCACATTCTTATCTTTTTTGTTGGAAACCATAATCAGATAAACCTCTAAGACTTCTTGTGAATGCACCTTCTTCTGTGTCATCCTGCTTAGCAAAAATGGGAAAAGGTTGAAACATTTTATTTGAAATGGAACTTGCCAAGTAAGATTTCTCCAACCATTTGGTGATTGGATCCTAAAATTCAAAACAATCCTCTTAAAAACATTGAAAACTTTTAAATAATGAATCTTCAATTAGATCCATGGAATCAAGATCAAAATGTCATGAGGAAAAATAAATTTGATCATATTTAGACAATGAGGACCAAGATAACAATAAACTACGGTTGAATTGCCTCAACTATTCAGCAAGTATCTGAATGGTGGGATGTTGAACCACGAGGATCAAAGGGTGTAAAAAAATAATCATTGGGTATACTGGTAGGAAAGTGGTGAAACGAATGATAGTTAATATCGTGATCAAATGGACCATTTTTCACATGAGATTATGCTTTACAAAATAACAGGGATAGATTAGTCCAAAAATATTCACAAGTGCTTTGAATAATGGAATCATCTTCTTCACATGACAAATGACACACTGCATTGGCATTGTAATCATCGAAAGAAGTGAATGATCGAAAATGGATTTTGGATAGACTCCTAAGTCTAAGTGTTCCTCACTGAGGAAAATTAAAGTCCAAGGAATTTCTTGGGAATATCCCCATTGCAGAGATATTTTCATTCTGAATCTACTGCAACTTGAATGGGAAAAAATCGACTTAGGATCTAGAAGTTATCGCAGAAAGAAGATTCCCTATGTTCTTTAGAAAAAGTGGAAAAATCCTGAGTCTAAAATGGGCAAAAAACACTTATAAAGGGAAATCACTTTGGACCAGGGCAAAAGAGTGGACTTAAGCAGAAAGTGAAGAAACCCACGATCATTGATCCCTGACATATCGTGTCAGAGGAAGACATACGATAACATAAGGACCAGGTTGTGCGATATTGCGATCATCGAAATCGGCAAATCAGCATCGACCAATGGCATGGGACTTAAGGTGGGACCCCTGGTCGAGCAATATTGTGATTGCCGATATCAGCGTTGGCAAATCGGCGTCAGTATAGGCCATGCCATATGGAAAGACCCCAGGTCTATGTGATATGCGATTGTGATCAATCACATCACAATATCGCGTCAGAGCATTTCAATGGAGCGGGGCCAATATAAATATGACTCACGATAGTCAAACCCGATGGAACTATAGATGATATCTGATATATTTTGAGATATGGAAACAAGGATTTTTCTTTTTATTTCATGATTTCATTAAATAAACAAAATATAAAGGAATGCGTCTGAATATGATATAACTAGACCCAATGGAACTTATAGATGAAAATGCATAACATTTCAAGTCCGCCATAAAGCCATTTTGCAAGATTTCAATGTTTTAATGTATTTTTCAAATACAAAGGAAAACGCCTGAAAGCGATAAAACCAGACCCGAAGGGGAACTTAGGTGTGATCTATATAATTTGAGTTCTGTAAAGACAAATTTCGGGCGGGCCTCAAGCAGTAAAAGGTTTTGGGTTGGCTCCACCTGATCCCACACAATGAACAATGCATGGCTTGGCAAAGGAATAGGGAAACCACCTTTTCAAGCGAGTAACCCCTGTACTCCTAAGCCACCTGAAAATGCATGGTGACCATTGGATCATAGATCCTGTAGATCGATGATTGAGAGCACAATAGCAACCAAAGTCAGACCTGATGCAATATTAGGGTGGATGCAATATAATTTGAAGTCCAATAGACTGTGTTTTGGTGGACTTTTCCCATGTTTTAGAGTATTCCTCTGTGTAAACAGAGAACACTATTTTTGGGATTTTCAATGCAACGATGGTCCCTTCTTGTAGAACAGGTGACCACCATCCCTGAAGTCGTTTAGCAATGATTGCTAATGCTCAAAGGGGAATTTGAGTGGACAGAGGCCAGGAGCCAGAGAGTCCAGAAGAGAAAATGAATGGATAGTGCTGATTGGATTAAAAGCCATGGGATGATAAAGACAGAGAAGCAGTGCTGAGACAGGAGGCAGAAAGAGCTTAATTGAGAGTAGGAGCATAGAAGGAAAAAGGCAGAAGCATAAAGAGGCTGAGGGAGAAAAATCTAATGCGCAGAGTAGCCAAGTGGGGTGTTACACAGTAAAATGTCACTGCCATCATGTCAGTCTCCCTACTGTGCTATAAACCACATTCACCTAAGCTCATGCTCCTTGAAATGGCTAAAAACCCTCTTTTCCTAAAGTTAAATGAATCATCGCGTCTGTTCCTTAAATAACCGTGCTGACCAGCGGAGGCTAGTGTATTTGATGCGCTGCCAGCGCGGAAGCACACATGTTTTCCGCGCTGGTCCGATTTTACGGACAGCGCACCCTCCGCTCGTGTCCTTGGGCACTGACCAGACCTCCTCTATAGTTGATCTGTGATGCCAGCACGCCAGCCCAGTTTTGCACCCGCACTGATCCTGTTTAGGCGAATTTGTTCTAACAGCCAACCTTCCAAATCACTCCAGACTTGGTTGTTAGCATTGTTGAGGTCGCCATCCTTTCTCTGGCATTTCTGTTCGACTGACCATCCACTTATCTTGGGGGAAAGCTCATCCTTTACCTATTCATGGAGACTCCTTCTCCTTTATAAGCCTCCTCCATTGCCCATGAGCAGCTAGTTTGGAACATATAGACTTTGATTGAGGAATTCTTAGTGCATTAGTGCTGCTCTTTGTAGGCATTTGGTGTGTTGTGTGAGGATTGCTTTTGAGCTTGAGGAAGGTTATGAGCTTGTTGCCTTGTATGTGAGAGAGAGACCTCTTTGACTTGGGAGATTTGCTTCAAAGGTGAATGCTTGGAAGACATGCTGGCTGGACCCTCTAGAGAAGGACTCAGCGTCAGGACTTCGGTTGTACCTTACTCTATTTTCTGATTAATAAAGATAGATGATTGCTCTTATGGTTCCATTTCCATTTGTCCTATGAACGATTAATGCAAATTGTATCCTTCCTGACTGATACATAGTTGTTATTAGTAGATTTTATGCTCTTGTTTGCCCTCTCTTTGCTTGTGCAGGTGTTCGTCCGCGAGGATAGCGGGGAATTATGATCGGCTGGAGCGAAGGAGCGAGAGGATTATCTCTTCGACAAACATAGCGTTGGAATCCAAGTAGGTTGCTCTTACCCACTTGTTAATTACAACTAGGAACCTGCGGTGCAGCATTGTTTGATTGTTGCTAGACCCCCTTTGGGCTAGTAGGGATCGCCTCTATCCGTAGAGGGGATTTACCTCTCCAACAATTTGGCGACTCGACTGGGGAGCTTGCTTGTCTCTTTGTATTTCACCCTTGTTTTTATTTTTGATTCTTGCCCTTTGTCAAAGTTTGGGGATTGTTTTGCTGTTGGTTTTTTTCCTGGTTCATCCTGGGAACTGCCTTAATTATCTTGAAAGCCTATTTCCTTGGTTTGGAGGTTTTTGGTTTGTTTTTATTTGTTTTTCACCCTCAGCGCGCTTTATTTGAGAACAGACGCGCTGACATCGCATAGTGTCTTCTTTGTTGTTTCTGTCATCGCGTGTATACATTTAATAGTCGCGCTGACCTGGTTTTCGGGCCTGCACCCTTTATCCGTGTCCTTCCGCACTGACAGCGCAAAGTTGCTACAGACCTTTTTCTGTCATCTCTTTGTTGCTAAGGGGTCACCCGCGCTGATACTGTAAAACTCTCTTTTGTCCAAATTGACCTACTGAACCTCTTGGTTTGGCTGTCCCCTGCTTTTTCCACTTGGATTTTGGCTTGATAATTTTGTTTAAGCTGTGACTCGCTTGCTTGCGAAGCCTCGTTCCACAAGAGTTCGTTTATCGCTTGTTTTCAGTTTTTGCAAAGCCTTCCTTTTTTCTCTCGTCGCTCAGTTTATGCTTTGTCTTGACTTTTTACGATTGCTGAAGTGTGTCAGACCGTCATTTGTCTGGTTGTGGACTCTCATCCTTCGGGTGTTCGCTTTTCTCCATTGATTTCACACTCAAACCCTAGGGCATCTAGTGGTCGTGTGTGTCTAGCCTCCCATTCGGGATCTTGTGTTCTTGGTTGACCAGCCAACTTCATTTTTGTTTTCACGTTTGTTTGGTGATTTTTGAAAGTGATTGATTGTGTTCCAAGCAGTTTGCTTTCCTCCGTTGAATTCCTCGTTGTCTTGTCGAGCTTAGATTACATAGCTCATGGGCCTTTCTTTTCCTTTGATTTGGGAAACTGGTTTTAGTGACTTGGGAATTGTCTTGTGTGTGCATTGAGTGATTTAGCTTTTCACTTAGTGTTGCCATCTCTCTAATTCATTTTAAAAGAACTTTTATGTCATTGAAAAAGTAAAGCAAACTAGTGTCTTTTGCATTAATAGTTGGAAGGAAAAGAGCATTTCATTATTTTGTGCTTTCAAAAGAAAAGTTTCATTTCCTTGCTGTTAGTTGCATTAGGTGGCGTGATTGCTTGAATTCGTTTTGTTTGTCTGAAAGATCCTTAACTCTTTTTAACTAGAATTCATTGAACAAAATGGTGATCTTTGGCATGTAGTTGCATTTAGGTGTTTTTGAGAGATCATACGGTAGGACCTGAAACTCAAACCTAATTCAAGATCAACCGTAAAATAAACCAAATTTATCTAAAAATGCATTGGAACTTAACGTGAACATCTAGAGGTCTAGGCTAGAGACATGTTCCGGCGTCTTTAAACCTAGTAGCCTTAACGTTGAGCTGGTTGGGTGATTCCTCCACGGTGAAACGATAAGTGCTAGTACGGATTGGACCTCCCACGTACCGTCGCGTATATATTGGGGAGACTCCATTAGGCTTGCATCCTTTATCCATAGGAAGCCGAGTCTGCCGCCTTGTTAAACGTAACGCATCGAACACAGGCGTTCGGGAAAATTGACTGCAGTACGGGAAGTCCTTGGTTCTCATATGATTGCCAAGGTGTATAAGCAGTTTTAACGGGTTGCTTGGTAAACCTTTTTGCCTAGAACTTCCAGAGTAGTCGCTTTTGATCCTTTTCAGACTCTCTAAAAGAAAAGGTGTAAGTGAGCGTCTTGTCACTTCGTGCTCATTAAACATTCGAAGTAGATAGAGTCATCTTTTTGTCCTTTTCTCGACTCTCGAAACACGAAAAGGTCAAGTTTGGTTCCTATGTCTTAAAATTCATTTGGCCACGATAATATTTCCCGGTTAACCTTGTGTGCGTTTAGTTTGAGTAGGTTTTATTGTTAGCTTCTTTAGGGTCTTTGTTGGGACATCCTGGCGGATCCATCGACTCCGTCCTCAATCCCGAGTCAAGAAGGGTCCCCATCTTCTGTTGCCCCCGAAACTCCGGTCTGTGGCACTTTTCCCATCGTTCCAAGCGTACAACCGTTGAATTCTCGAGCTCCAGGAGACGATTTTTACGAGTTTTTTTACAACCATGTTTGGGAACCCTCTGACGAGTCTCATCCTGCCACTCCTTTCGGTGCTCCATTTTCGATGGCTTCATCCAATATGGGCGACGCTTCTCCAATGTCTAGTGGCCCAGCCGTTATGTCGGATATAGATACTCCCATTCCGGCAACATCCCCTGTCATCTCGACGCCTTACACCGTCACGTCTTCTGGGCAAACGGTGCCAAGGCGTTACAGAGCATTGCGGGATGCTCACCGGTTCTTTTCTGAGGGTCACAACGTCGTCCCTACCATAGGATCGTTTATTTCCCAAGCCCCTCATTCTGCTGTTACGGCAGTGCCTACCAACCCGACCGTTTGTGTCGCAGTGTCAACTCCAGTTGTGAGTGCGGTCACAGCTTCATCCGCTGTCACTTCTACCGCGCGGCCCGTCTCGAGGTCCAACGCAGAGTGGTGAACCGTCTCCTTCTTCTAGAGTTGTGCACCCTGCAAGTGATGCTCCTCCTGCTTCTGAGCATATGACAGAAGAGGAAGCATTTTATGAATACTTGCGTAATGTCCAAAACCTGGATGGTCAAGGTCCATACTATGATGCTGAGAATCATTATTTGTACACCTCCTTGTCTCAAATTCCTTACGATGAAATTTCCGTTCCATTGAATGTGGATTGGGGCACCACTGGATATGGTGGTGGCGTGTACCATCCAGGACAAGGACAGCAAGGACCACCTGGCCAAGGTCAGCAACCTTACATGCAGCCTGATTATGGGCAGCAGTTTACAGGTCAAAACTACCCTGGTCAGCAAGGAGGCCCACAAGGACAACCTCATCAAGGACAACCTTCGGTCTCTAGTGGTCCGGCATTTACTTATTTTGGGCAACCTTCAGGAAACTTGGGACAACCCAACGCCCAACAAGGTCAACCAGGTACCCAACAAGGCTACCCTTTGGGGCAACCCTACAGGAACCAGGCACAACCTCACGGGCAACAAGGTCAACCCGTAAACCAGCAAGGAAACCCTTCTGGGCAAGGGGGCCCACCTTACGTGCAGCAAGGCCGACCTACCACCCAGCAACCCTCTGGTCACCAGGGACAAACGTTGGTTGCACAAGGGGCACCTCTCAACCAACAAGCTCGACCTTCTGGATGAGTGAGACCGCCCCCCATCCAACCGATCTGACCCCCTGGCCAGACGGCTCAGAATGCAGACGGGTACCAATCCCTTCCTCCTCTTTCAGGTGGGTTCCAATCCTAGCATCTGTATCAAGGTGGGTACCAATCCCGCCCTCCGTATTCAGGTGGGTTCCAATCCCAACCTCCGTTCTCAGGCGGGTACCAATCCCAGCCTCCGTACTCTGGCGGGCATCAGGCCCAGCCTCCATATTCGGGTGGGTACCAATCCCAGCCCATGCATTCTGGTGGATATCAAGTGCCGCCTGTTTCACAGGCTTAGTACGGATACCAGCAGCCCCAGGGACAGAATCCTTACATCCCTTATCAGAATTACCAACAACCGCAGGGTAATCCTCAACCGAATTATCAACAACCTGCTGGTCAATATGGTAACCAATGGGGCGCTGGGGGACAGAACCAGCAACCTGGTTTCGGGAACAACCCCTATGGACAAAACCCTTATGGACAAGGCCCTTACGGACCAGGTCCATTAGGACAAGGACAATGGGGGCAACCTGGAGCTGGGTGGAATTCTGGTTCCACCTCATATCCACCACAAATGTCGTTTAATCCTCAATTACCATTTCTAGCCACATTGGAACTGCCTGATGTGTCAAAGCTGACAAATGATCCCATTCTGCATGATCCGCAGTGGCCACCAGTTCCAACTAAAATTCCGAGTGACTGTCCCAAATTTGATGG
>APFE030015627.1:19319-37274 GCA_000404065.3 Pinus taeda | reverse complement strand
CAAGCAATACCCTGTTGTGCCAACTGATGCATCACTATGATTTTGATCAATGCATAGTGATATATGCTCCTGTGCTGATGAGCCGGGGTCTTCCTCTATACTAAAGGCACTATCCTCTCTATGTTTTGGCACATGAAAAACGGAATGCTCATCATACGTACCCATGTGAAATGCATCAACAAACGTACATGGTACACATAGAGACGTGAGAATCTGCCCTCACAGCTGAAATACCGAATGATGAGTTTCATCAATGGTGCAAACTCATCTTTCAGGTATCTGAAAGGAAAGGCTGCGCTCAAGTGTCTAATATATGTGGGCTTGACATATGGCTCATAATAATACCTGTCCAGCATCTGGCGTTTACTCCATTCCTCCCCCACATTTGGCATCCCGGTGGCCTAAGAAAAAGTGTCGGGTGACAAAGTGAAATCCACTTTGGCAAGGTTTACATGACCATCCTGTAAGTTAAGGAAAAAGAGACAGACCAGTTCCCGATGATGCTGAGTTTGTGAGATCATCTCACAATATTGGTAACATGTTTGGTGCCGAAAACAATCCATTGCAAGCGGGCAAGCTTGCAATTGAGCCAAAGAGGTAGGCTCCTCCCTAACATGATGTCCACTCTTGCCACCTTTGTGATACCTCTGTGGCACATTAGGCACATTGACCTCCGGTGTAGAGTCACTATCATAATCCTGCTCATATATTGACTCGGTCCCTGACATGTTCTTTAACAACAAGGTGGCTGGAATATATATATATGCTGATATACAATTGTGTACAAAATGACTGTAGACCTTTAGACCTTTTCTCAAATGTTGTGACCAAGGGGACAAAAATGACGAGGGAATTGTTAGGAAAAGGGAAGCATTAGGGAAATGGGAAAAAATGAAAACATTAGGAAAATGGGAAAATGGTAAAGAGAAGGGAAAGGGGATGGAAATTTTTTAGGGTTTTGAAATAAAGTAGGGATGATATTGTTGTAGTAGAAGGGAGAGTTTAGGATTTTGAGAGAGAAAGATGTAGGGTTTGGTGAGGAATAATTGGGAAAAATATAGGAAATGGAGAATAAGGGAAAAAGAAGCCTTGGCAACAATGATTTTTGAAAACCCTACAGCAAACTTTGCACTTGAATCCTTATAGCAAATTGATGAACATGGAGGGTTTTGTACACTTGGTTTTCATGACAAATATATGCTAACTTCTTCATATAAACCATCAAAAAACCAAAATCAAGTCATGAGTGTAGGCCTACCTGTGAATTTATGCGTGAGGAGAGGGTTTTTTAGTGTTTTTAAGGTAATTCTGGGCATGAACCTGAATGCGCCCCGTGCGTAACCCAACGTGCCGCGCGCGTTCAAATTTGCATTGGAAATGTTTGTCTGATGCGCCGCGTGCCACTGATGTGCCACGCGCCTACCCTGATGCGCCACGCGCCTTGGAGCTGACCCAAAATACTCACAAACTTGCCACGAACTTGCAAAATCACCTTTGAATGATGCTCTTAGCTCTCAAAATGTGGAATGGGTTGCAAATGAGGAGAAATTACTTGATATAGCATCCATTTTAATTTTTGCTCAATGAAACCCCATTTTTCTTATGTTTGGCTGTTGACACTTTTTCAAAATTAATAGGCTCTAACCTTTTTGGTTTCATTCATAAAATAGGTTGAAATGATGATTTTCTCTGATAATTTTTTGCAGGGATAGCTTTGATATGATTCAACAAAGGAGACCAGGGCTGCACTTGAACAATTGAAGAACTGAAAATTTTGACAATTTTTTACAAAAATGAGGTGGCGACTTGTCTTCAAAACAAAGTTTTGAAGAGAATTCCTTATTCAGCTGTACAATGGTGAGAATTATTGAAGTGATGATCTATCAAAGACATCCCTCTGTCCTGATGGTCTTCTAAGACTTTTCAAGACTAAATTGACTCAAACCCTAGACCTAGACCTAAAAATTTAAAATATGAGTATAAATGACTTGTGAAGCTTTATGACTTAACCTGAACCAGCAGTGATATGCACGAGGGGAATGAATGACACAGACCACTCCATCAGAGTTATGGCATGCCTAAAGAAATGCAACTGATGAAAACTGGTGGCACACCTAAAACATGAAATGTAAAAAAGAGCTTTGGTCTCTGATGCAGGGATAACTAGACCGACTCTAACATTGTCTCCAATGGGGATGGTAGCTCCTTGGAGATGCCAAGAACTGCAGATCTCTGTAAGATCTAGACAGTGCCTTCATCCATTGGGCGATGGAGTCATTATTCCGACACAAAATCTTGAGAATTTGACTGAAAAAACAAAAACTGCTTTGACCAAACTAAACTCCAAGCTAAAGATTTAGACAACTAACTTGACAAACTTAGACTAACTAACTTTCATTTTCAGAATTATAGCCTTCACTTCGGGCCCCAAACTGAAGATGATAAGTTAGTGTACATGTGCAATAGAAAAATCCCAAAAATGATATCTAATATAATGCACTGCGTAATCACCCATACTTAAATTCAAAAAGAGTCAAGGGATCTCTAACTTGAATGTTTCATGAGGCACAATACTTGCTAAGGTTTTGCAAATGGGGTAGCAAGCTAAGTGGGCTTGATTGTGGAAAAACTCCACAGTTAAGCGCGTTTGAGCCAGAGGAGTTCTGGGATGGGTGACCTCCTGGGAAGTCCTGGTTAGCGGGTGCAAGCCCCGTAAGTGATGATTGATGCTATGTGATTCGTTCTCCACATTTCACTAGTTTCAATCCCACTTCTTCACCCCTGTGAGCATCACCCGATGCAATGAGTGCTAAGTGAACTATTCAAAAATCATGAGAAACTAGTCAGTTACGACTACCTCTCATGGAAATGGTCATACGTTTGAATGACTTACTTAACGCAGTTGAATCCCAAAATGATATCTAATAAGATGATATTTTTGGCAATTTATTTATGAAAATAATGGAAATTAGGAGAAAAGGAAGGTGAAAGGTCACAAGTTTCATGTGAGGAGGAAAATGAAGGAAAATAATGGAAAAGTGAAGAAAAGAAAGGCCACATTAATAAAAAGGCTTCTAAGGATCATTCGTTAACCTTTTGTCAGTTCAGTTTTGGAGATCTCTCTCTATTCTCTCTCTTTCTCTCTCTCACTCTTGGACACTTAGAGTTTTCTTGGAGCACTTCAACATTACATCAAGAACAATAAAGAAGACAAAGAGGAAGCAAAGATCAAGCAACGAAGAGCAGGATCAAGAAACTACAACGGGTTTACTTACTGGTATCGATTTGCATGTGTGATTTCCTTGCTAGATATGGAATGCATGGTTATGCATGTGTGTTATTGGTTCTCTTGATACCATCAACATGGATTTTGCTAGTTATAATAGTGTTCTTAATCCTTGCCTTGCCATTTTCGGATAGCCATGGTGAGACGGGGTTCTCATGTTTTAGTTGAGTTGGATTGTGAGATGGATTCAAAGTTTAGTAAGGTGGATCTCTGAACAAAAGAACACATGGCCTAGTGATCCCTGAACCAGACTATGGATTACAGTTAAGACACTGGCCTAGTGATCCCTGAACTATATTGTGGTTGCGGTAAAGCTAGGTATTGTGTGCCTTAGTGGGCTTAGGAATCCTCGACCGGTGAGTGGCAGAATATACGGTAAATCCTAGAGGTGGTTTCCCTTGTTCAAGCTTAGGAATCCTTGTCGGTGAATGGCGGGATATATGGTAAAGCCTGGAGGGTGGTGTCCTAATTATGGCCGAGTGACCCCTGGATTAGACTGTGGGTTGTGGTAAAGCCTAAAGACTAGGAGACAGGAAAATTCCTCACGGTGTAGGTGGAGAAATTTGGTGGCATCCATGCTTGTTTATGGACTAGTGATCCATTGAGGATTATAGTAAAGTTTGATTCTATTAATGAGGGTGAGGTGGTTTAGCCTTGGGAAGCCCTGATCGGTTCTTTTGGTTTGAGTCCCACATTCATGCTTGGAATATGGCACGGGGGTGATTGGCTGAAGAGAGACTTGGCTCAACCAATCTACGGTCGGGTGGAACGTGGTAGTCCCTTAGAGGGTTGGATTTTTCATTCATTAATAAGGGTTCTTGATATTTTATGAGCAAATGTACTGGATTATATGTGGCATTTATGGCTATTGTATCCTCATTATTTCTGTTGTTGATATGTTGGTTATGAATATGTTTTGTGGCAGTGAAAATGTATGGTTGTCATCATGTTTTGATTTTTGAATGAATGAGCAATGAATATATGACCTAATAGATGATAATGCAACTATTGTGATAAGGCACCAATGCTTATTAGTGATTCTCAGATAATTATAAGACCCCTATGCTCATATTTGTTGTTTAAACTTGTAGAATGCATAGTTGTGATATGTTTGATGAAATTCTGGTCATGGGTAGTAGGGGTCCAATCAAGTCCTTGTTTAAGAATTTGTATTGGCATCATTGTCTCTATGTTTCTTTTCATTTATGTGGATTCCATGACATTCTGGGCAGTGATTAGGTCCTAGCCCCTGAATTTAGCCTTAAATTTCATAGTCATTGGCCTAGCATTGGCAGAAAAAGGCTACAGTCGCACTCAAGTAGGCTCATGGGGGCGACTGGGATCCTCAGTTGCTCGAAGGTCTTGGCAAGGGAGCGACTGGGGCTCTAGGTTGTTGAATTGTTGAGTTTCCTCAAGGGTTGATCATCTGGAAAGGTAGGGTAGCTCCTGGAGGTTCTCTTGGATGTGTGGATGGTCAGTTTGGTTGTGTTTTTTTGGTTCCACTTCCTTAAGGTGACCTAGGAGGTTGAATCAGATCATAGTAGCCTCTCGTCACATGTTTACTCCAGTTGGTTTGTTACTTGGGTAGATGTGGGAGGAAGGTGTTACAAAGTGGTAACAGACCATGGTTTACCCCTTGGACCGGATGGGTGGTGTGTTGGTCATGCATTCATGTCGGTTGCATATGTGTTCTCATGTTTGTGGTTTATGTATTGGTTGTGTATGCACGGTGTTGGTTATGGTTGCAGTGGTGTTTCCATGTGAAAAGTTAATTGGTTATTGTTGGATGTGTTTATCACGAGTTTATGTCAGTTATGCACTGGATATTCATGCCAGTGTTTGTATGTAAGGTGTATGTGTGTGTGTCATACATATGTTGTTATGCATACATTGATACAAGTGTAGTTGTCATGCATGAGGTCATGATGTGTGGTTAATATGGTCATGCATTAATGATTGGACTATGGTTAGGATGATTTCTACATGTTGCTATGATTATGTTTATACATGAATTGTGCTAATTTGGTTGGTCTTGCAGATGAGATATCCTCCATGAGTTATGCTAATGTACATTGGTTTGTTTATGATTTGGTTTAACTGACATAGTGTGCCTTGCAGGAAGAGATCAAGATGACTAGCAATATGGTAGACTACAAAGATTCTCCTTATGAATCAGATGAGCAACATGGTGTTGGGAGTCTTCTGACTTAGCAGACATGTTGAGGAGTTTTAAAGAAGAAATAAAGAGTTGTAAAGTAGATAATGACAGGATCATGCAGACACAGGAGAAACAAGCAGAAGTCAATTCAGTAATCCTTCATAGTTTGTTAGACTTGCAGAGACAGGGACCACTCTGGATTAGCTATGGACAAGAGAATGGGACTGATGGGGCATATGGCAGTAGGTCTCAAGGTGGTCATAGGTCAGATAGAGATGACACGATCAGAGATGGTAGATTCTTGGATACTCCAGATAGGAGAGGTGATGGACACAGGTGCTATGTTAGTTCTAGTTTTTACATGCACTATGATTGTCATCGTTATAACCATTACAAGAGGATTGATAGGGGATAATTTCGAAATGAGTTTAAGAAAGTGAAGCCACCGACTTTTGATCGAGAGTTGAAGAAGCCTGAGGATGCAAAGGCTTGGTTACTTGGTATGAATAAGTTCTTTTAATTGCATGAGTATATAGAGAATATGAAGGCCATAATAGTTATCTTCAGCTTGAAAGGTAAAGCAAACATTTGGTGGGAAGATGTAAAACAGGTCAGAGACATCAGGACAAAGGTTTGGGTTAGCATGAATTCAAGAGACTCTTCAGAAAGAAGTACTTGTCAGAAAGGTACTACGACAACAAAGCCAAGGAATTCTATGAGCTTGTTACATAGTATTTGTCACGCCTCTTGCACTTCCATGTAACATGCCTTGAAGTGCTCGAAACATGATCATTATATAGTATACTCATCAATGTATGCTACTCAAATCCGTCGTTTAACTTTGCCTGGAAAATATCTAGAGCTTTCTCGGAAGAAATTGCTCATGAAACCCTAAAATGAGAATCATCGCCCTTATGAAGCTCAAAACTGTGATGATCGCATGTTGCACCTTGTTAGGCCAATGATGGCATCACTCTATTCTCTCTCATACTCATGATAGTCTCAAAAATGATTTTTTCCCAAAAAGGATGAGAAGTTTCGTGATCTAGAAGCTTCCAGAGCGGTGAGCTGGAGGTGGTTTCGCATAGATGAGGTCGAATCCTCCTAAATTGACCTCTTGGTCTCATCCATATGAGCTACCTCCTTAAGATGTGGGCCTAATACTATCTTTGGAGGAGGCCTAACTCCCTCTCCCACCCAGCCTATAAAGTCCTCCTCTACCATTCCCAAATGGTTTATCAATGTCCATTTGCACCCCTATGCTGAGCTTGTGCTTAGGGGTTATTCATTAGACTTGGAGAAGGAGTGTTGGAGAGTTTCCTGGCTTGGACTTGGATTACCACTCAAGGAGAGCCTTTCAACATCAAGGCTATGGTTGTAAGCATCCCATTTATTCTTTAAATAATAATATAATTGTTGGTTCATCTTCCCAATATATATGTTCATGTATGTATTTGTTTGGCATTCCTTGATCAACTAAATATATTATTATTGGATTTGCTATTGGTTTTGGCATGCTTTGTTGTATCTTGGTTGTTTGTGCAGGTATATAAGCACTGAAAGAAGAAGGAACAAGGCCTTGACACAAGCAGTTCAAGTATCTCAACAAAGGAAATCATATTAGCATCAGAGCAAGGTAGGCCTTCTCTCTTGTTCTATTTTCCCATCATAGTCTAGGAAGATGTCTAATTGATTGTCCTCTCAAGTTGCTAGACCCACTCATTGAGCTAGAGGGATCATCTCTATCTGCAAATAGGATTAACCCTGTCAACAAAATGGTGACTCCACTAGGGACCCTATGACCCTTTCCATTTGATCTTTCAACCTTGTATTTTGTCTAGTTTGGTCAACCAATGGTTTTTAGACTTCATTGCTTGCTTGCAGTCAGTGTCATTACCTAGTAGATGTCTGAAGATTGTTAAGTTGAGTTGTTTTTGAAAATTTTAGATTTATTTTTCCCTTTTCCTTGACCATTGTGGATATGAGCTTGACAGTCGTGATGGTATTGCGGGTTTTTTAGTTACAATAGCGATGATCGCTACTTTATTGCTGACAGGTGCGATGATTGCAGAAAAATTGGAAATTTAGGGTTCTCTCTATGATTTTCAGTTTCAGTTGTCTTCTCCTTGTGAATTACTAGTATGTTTGTTCATTGGATCTCTTATTGTCTGCTTGCAACTTCCTTTTGACTTGGCTTGAGTATTTTGAAGTTTGATTAGCCTTTTAGGGTTCTAGGTCTTATAGGTCAACCTTAGTACACTCGTCAGTCTTCCGATCAAAGATTGATTGCCTGCGTTCAAAAGTCTTTGTGTGTTTAGACGTGCTTGCAGATTACTTTTGATTCTTGTGACTTAAGTTCTTTTCATTAGAAGATATAGTGAAAGTTGCTTAAGCTTCATTGGATGAATGATAGATTACAATTCAATCATCTCATTGGATCAAAAGGAATTGTTTGCTTTGAAGTTGTTTATGCTTCAAACTGAAAATGAAAGTGCAATTCTTTTCTTAGTTTTTTGAACATTTTGCGTTGCATTCGAATCATTGATGTGAAATTGATTTTCATACTTCTTGGTTTGCTTGCATCCTCTTTCCCTTTGCACTAGATTACATTTGTTGCATCTTGAAAAGAGAAAAGAAAAATCATCATTATATCTTAGAGATCTTGCTTTAAGATTTGGCATTGCATTTGCTTATCATATGAAGGATTAGATTTCATATTTTGCATTTTGCATTCGAAGATGGTCATAGATGCATATTGCATTTTGTCTGATGCATGATTTGAGTGATTTTTCTCCATACGTAGCTAGCCTTCATCGAATTGAAAGATTTCATTTCATCATGTAGTTTTCATTCTAGGAAGAAACAACATCGTTAAGGCCTTGAAATTGAGACATAATAGCTTCGGTGTTAGAAAAAGCTAACATAGACTTGTGCTCCCCGTACTGTCACGTATATAAAGGGAGACCCCTCTAGGTTGCAATCCTTTATCCATAGGAAGCTGAGTCTGCCACCCTGTAAATGTGATACACCGAACATAGCATTCGGGGAGATGGCCTGCACGTACGTCAAGTCCTTTGTCAATTTATTGGCTAAGGTGTATATTGTAGTTCACAATTACTTGGTACTCCTTTTACCTAGATTCACCAGAGCAGTCATTTGATCTTTTCTGACTCTTTAAATTTGAAGAGATCGTCGAGAAACTTGCCCTTTCACGCTCGCAAAACTATTGAAAGCGACTAGAGTCACCATTTTGCCCTTTTCTCGACTCTTAAAAGATGAAAAAGCATTGTTTTTGTTTCTAAAATATAACTGCCCATGGTAAACATGACATCCCAAGAAGTTGCTTCTTAGACCAAATTGAGTAATTCCCAGATAATTTCAAGATTGTTAAATCCTTAATCAATTTGTTTCCTTTCCCTTTTGATGTTGAGGGGAAGCCATCATGGCGGAATGATTGAGTCCATGTTATAGTTCCCCTTCGTTGTCTAATACTGAAGGGTCCTCCCAAGGAGTTCATTTGGAACTTCCTTAGTCGCTTGAGGATCAAGGTGTTGAACTTGAAATTTTTCTGAGTATCCAACCTTTGTCTTCTCACCCGCCTCCATTAGATTCCTGGTCACCATAAGAATCTAATCCAGATTCCTTTGATAATCCCATCCGGACACTCGAGAGTCCACAGACTCCAAAAAGTTTGCCAAGACTGGTTATTTATCCACCGAACCCATTGTTCGATCTTGTTGTGATATCTCCAGAGCGTCCGTATAGTTCGTACGATCGACCTGGTATTCCTTTGGAGTTATCTCCTCAGACATCTCTGGTTCCCCGTCGCCAGTTGTTTCCATCCATGGAGTCAGAAGGCGAGATCCCAATCTCCTCTCCGAGTCATTCAGAAGTTTCTGCTACACACACTCCTCACGTAGATGATGAGCAGGGATATGAGTTCCCTCTAGAAGGTTTCCCTTCTACGGGAAGAGTCCCATCTCTCTCTTATCCTAAGTTAAGTGAGCCCATGTTGCCGCATGGTTATACCTCTCTAGCTCAGTTGGTTTCGGGCACTCCAAGTGCGTCGTCATTGTACCAGAACCCCATCTGGTCTTCTGACGCTATGCTTACATCAGGTCTGTTCATTCAAAACACAACCTCTCGACAAATTGTGCAAACTACAGTCAATTCAATTATGGTTCAACCTACCATTCCGTCTCAACTTGTCTCGTCATTTCGACCGACTCTTCCGGTTAAACCGACTCTCTCAAGTCAGGTCTCGGTAAGTTCTTCTATCCCTCCAACAAGTGGACAGACTGTGCCACCACCTGGGGGGCAAGATCCGAATATCCCCATGATGTCTGGCGAAACCAGTGTGAGTGGATTACAAATTCACATGGTTGGATTAAATCAACCCTTTTACAATGCTATCCCTAACTCTGTTGGTCCGTCTAGGTCAGGTAATGTCCAATACCAATAGCCATATATGACTCAGGTTCCATTCCAATTGGCTTATGTTCAATATGATTCGCAAGCTATGGTAAATCCGCCTTACATTCCACAAGTTGGGCCTTATGTTAAGCCTGGTTAATCCAATGTACTTGGTGGATATGGCCAGATATAATTAGGGAACTATCAATACCCTCAAAGTATCACCCAGGAACTGTCCAAATAGACTTGCAACAACAAGGACAACCTTCACAACACTAAGGGAAACCTTCGCAGCAGTAAGGGCAATCTTTGCAGTAGTAAGGGAAAGCATTGTAGCAGCAAGGACAACTGTTAAAACCTCAAGGGAAACCCTTGCAACAGTCATTGCAAACTTTGTAGCCACAGACGCAGTTTGTTTTGCAATCCTCCCAACCTTTGTCCTCGCAAGTCCAACCTCTACAACTGCAAGGCCAACCTTTACAACAGCAAAGCAACCTTTGCCACAACAAGGTCAGTCTTGACAGCAGCAAGCCTTGTATGCATACCAGCAAGGTCAACCTTTGCAAGGTCATGGTCAACCCCTGCATCAGCAGGTTCAAAATCTTTATGTCTAGGGTCAACAAGTTTAGCAGCCTTATAAACCGTATGTCGCGTACAATGCTCATCAACAACCTATGGAAGGGTAGTATCAAACCTACCCAGGACGAATCCTCCTTACGGGTAAGGTAACCCTCAGTGGGGACAAAATCAGATTCCATATGGACAAAATCCGCCACTATGGGGACAAAATACTTTCTAACAAGGATGGAATCTGCAGTTTGGGTCTCCTCAAAGGCCCTATTTGCCATCTAATATGCAATTTCCATTCTTGGCTACGTTGGAACTGCCCGATGTTTATAGGATCACAAATGATCCCATTCTTCATTCGCCATACTGGCCTCCAGTTCCATCGAATATTCCAAGTGATTGCCCCAAATTTGAGGGAAAAGCGTAGGAGGATCCAAAAGCCCATTTGATGACATATCATCTTTGGTGCTCCTCTAATTCGTACGTCGATGATTCTATCTATCATCAACTTTTCCAAAGAACTGTCACAAGTGTTTCCATCAAGTGGTACATCAATTTGCCTCGAGGTACCTACGCTGACTTCAACTCTCTTTCTATGGCTTTTCTCACTCATTTCTAGCTGTGAGTTCGCTATGAAACTAGTACCCATTTGCTTATGTCACTAAAGAAAGATACCGTGACTCACATCTCTGATCATATCCATGAATGGAGACATCGATGTTGCCTCATCAAGTTTGAGATTGCTGACGAGTTGTTGACATAATGGTTCAAAAAATCATTCGTCAGCAAAATTGCTAAGGACATAGCCATGGGTGGATGTGTTACTGAAGAGCAAGCTATCGCTTGTGCTCAGTATTTAGACTTGGTCTATTCGCAATCTAGCAGATTGTATGAGATGTTACTTGATGCTCTAAGACCATCATTGTATCTGACAATATCGAACTCTCCAAACACATCACTTGTTATTGGTGTGATTGGTTCCGTGTCTTAGACCCCTTCGTAAGCTTCTTCAAAGCAGAAATCGGTCTCGAACACTGGTTCCAATAATTCCTCTAAGAATTCATCCAGTCCTGGTAAAACCTCTAAGGTTCATGTTGTCCAGTCTGCCACAATAGCTAAATCCTCTAAAAGTAAAAAGAAAGGCAAAGGTAAAGCTAAGGTCGATGCCCCAAAATAGGACCCTCCTAAATATTCTATTGATGATGCTTCTCAAAGAAAGCCGAAATATCCTTGCCTCATCTGTGAGGAGGATCATTACACTAAATATTGTCCACGACGGTCTGAAGTTAGTCGCTTGCTAAAAGTGACTCCAACTGTCTTAAAAGAACCCTTTCCATCACAACAGGCTCAATTGGTAGAGCAACCTCAGTCTTCTACTTCCTTAGGTTCCCAAGTGTTCATGATGCAAGGTTTGTCACCTATCTCGATCGCAACTCGAACTAAGGACTAACAAGCTACATCTAAACAAACTATAGAGAAAGAAGCCCATGATGCTCCTTCTACTTATACTTCATCTTCTTCTGGTCCGCTCTATATCGAGATCCCTAACGATGAGTCCGTCATTCGACCACCCCCTAAAGGTGTTCTTCGGAAGTCATCTTTCCATCCCAATGCCAGAGTTGTGTAACATTATAATATTATTGATGATTTAGCTCAAGATCCTTCGGCGATGTCTGCCTTGGAGGTTCTTCAATCCTGTCCAACACAATGGAAGTCACTATTGTCTATTATAGGTACTATCGATCCTTCTGATTTGAGTCTAATTAATTTCAATCTAGAGAATCACGTACCTCGTCTTCCTTATTAGATTACATTTTTGATCCAAGTCTTTATCAAAGGAAAGGCGATTCATTGCACTGTTATCGATGAAGGTGCCTTGACCTATATCATGTCAGTTTCGTGTTGGAAAGCCATTGGATCTCCTCCTCTTAACCTATCTCAAAACACCTTGGAAACCTTTGATGGTAGAGGTTCATGACCATACGGTATTCTCATGAACTTACCAATTATGTTAGAGGGAAAGACTATTGAATTAGAAGTAGAAGTTGTAGATGCCAATCTCAACTACAACATTCTTCTTGGATGAAGATGGAATCATGCCATGTTTTATGTGGTGTCTTCTTTGTTCCACGTACTTCGTTTTCCTCACGAAGGGAAAATAGTAATGGTTGATCAACTATCTTTATTTTATTCTGGTTTGTCCAACAGTAACGTTCCTTATGTGGGCAATACTGAGATTCCTTATGGGAGCGTGGGTGTAGGTCTCTTCAAAGACTCTGTTTTAATGGGTACTTTTACCCTTCCACATCCACATGTTCATTCAGTCAATATGATCTTGAGTTCCATGGATCCTTGGGTTATCCCTTCCCACGATCAATTGACTCATTTGGTGATGATATGACTTGACGCCCATTGGAGATAAATTATCATGAAATTGGTTTAGCTTCGATGACGGCTTTAGAAATTCATATTGTCTTCAGTATGAACCTAGACACTTATGTGCCATCCCCTTGGCTTAGTTCTTGGGATTCTCTGGATCCCTTGAACGAGACATTCCCCACTGATGAGAGTATCATGGAAGTCATGTCTCTGGAGGAAGTTCCATGGAATGGTCTACATCATCATTCTTCCTTTCTCCCTCGCCTTGATTAGATGCCTTCTTGCCCTAAAGCGTCTATTTCTCATCCTTTTACACCTCCGTTTCAAACACCTGTTTGGGTACATGAAATTTTGTCAGAGGGTAAAATGGGAAACATCACTGCTACGATGCCTATTGACATTTCTGTTAAAATAGGAATTGTCGAGAACATCCATATAGGGGTTTCTTGTTCTCCAGATGAGATCAAGATCTATACTCAACTTTTTAAAGAATTCTGAGACATTTTCGCTTGGTCATACGAGGAAATTCATGATATTGATCCAGCCATTGTAGTGCATGAGATTCTGACATATCTTGGTGCTAAGCCTGTTCGACGACGGCTTCACCCTGTGCACCCACGAAAGGCTGCTGCTATCAAAGTAGAAGTAGAAAATCTTTTGAAAGTAGGTTTCATTTATCCTATTCCATTGATGGATTGGGTATCCAATATTGTCCCTATTGCCAAAAAGTAGGGTACAATACGTGTTAGTGTTGATTACCGCGATATCAATCGCATGTGGCCTAAAGACAATTATCCTACTCCCTTTATCGACCAGATCATCAATGAATGTGCAAGAAGTGAGATTTTTTCTTTCATGGATGGCTTTTCTGGCTATAACCAGATTAACATTTCACCTGCCGAACAACATAAAACAACCTTTATCTATCCTTAGGGTACCTTTGCTTACAAAAAGGTTCCTTTTGGTTTGAATAATGCTGGTGCCAGTTTTCAGCGAGCAATTTCCTATGCATTCCATGACATTCGACATGTTGTTCAGCCATACCTTGACAACTTGCCTGCTCATTCGGCTAAACGTAGTGATCATCCGGATCACTTGAGAGCTATCTTTTTACGATGTCAGCGTTATAATATCCATCTCAATCCACACAAGTGTGTGTTTTGTGTCGATTCTGGCTGGATCTTATGTTTTGTCGTGTCTCGTGAAGGGACCAAAATTGATCCTTTGAAAGTTGAGGCCATAGTAAATCTACCCCCTCCAACATCACTGCTGCAATTGCAGAGCTTGCAGGGAAAAGTTAATTTCCTCCATCGATTTGTCTTGAATTATGCTGAACTTGCCAAAGGTTATACTTACTTACTTAAGAAGTGGATCCCTTGATGCTTTAAAGAAATCCCTGATTAGTGCTCCTTTACTCCATCCCCCTGATTATCGCCGCGATTATTTCCTGTATTTGGCTGCAAATGATGACATTATTGTTATGGTGTTAGTTTAGGACGACGATGATGGCAATGAGCATGTGGTTTAGTATCTAAGACGAAATATTCTTGATACTGAGTCCTATTATGCTCATGTCAAGAAGCTTGCTTTGGCGGCGGTTCATGTCGTCCAAAGGTTTCCCCGCTATATCCTTTTAAAGAAAACCACCGTAAATTTTGATTGCAACCCCATGACTTATATATTGACTCATCAGTTACTGGGGGGAAAATACTCCAAATGGATTGTCATCCTACAGGAGTTTGATTTGGAATTCACTGCTGCCAAATCAAAGAAATCGCTTGTCTTTGTCGAGTTAATCTATGCTCTTCCATCTACCAGCACCCCAACTGATTTTACTGAGCAGATACCTGATGAAACATTGTTTTGATCAATACTCTTGACCCTTATTATGGAGACATTATTGTTTACCTCCAAACCCAAACCTTCCAATCTGAGTTGTCTCGCTCGGACTGACACCAGATTCGGCATCAGTCCCAACCCTATTGGATCCTCGATGATACCTTGTATTGGGTTGGTGTGGACTCTGTCCTCCATAGATGTATCACCCTTGAAGACGCTGAACAGGTCCTAAATGATTGCCACTATGGTTCCTGTGGTGGTCATATGCATGGATATTCCACTGCCCAGAAGATCTTTCACGCTAGTTATTTCTGGCCTTCTATGTTCAAAGATTACATTCTAGTTGTTCAAAAATGCCATGAATTCCAGATTTTCAACCGTAAACAGTGCGCCCCGCCCGCATCCCTACACCCAGTAATTACCGTTGGCCCATTTTCCAAATGGGGCATTGATTTCATGACATGTAACACTTGCTCGGCCGAGGGGCATGATGATATCATCGTCGTCGTTGACTATTTTATGAAATTGGCTAAGGGGATGCCTACATACAATGTTGACGGTATCACTGCCACACAGTTCCTTTTTAACCATGTTATAGCACGTTTCATTGTCCCTCAAACTATCGTGAATGACCATGGATCACATTTTCGTTAGCACATGATGGCAGAGTTAACTGCTTAGTTGGGCCTTCGCCATGATGGCTCGACTCCATATTATCCACATGCCAATGGCCAAGTTGAAGCAGTCAATAAGGTTTTGATTACTATACTTCAGCGTACTGTTGGGAAGCACAGAAAAGATTGGCACTTAATTCTTTTCTCACCTCTTTGGGCTTACCGAGCCTCTGCTAAGAAGGCCACTAGATTCACTCTATTCCAACTGGTGTACAATTTAGAGGCAACTCTGATACGGATTTAAATAGGAACACAATAAAATACAGAGATAACCATATAGACAAAGATGCAGCGGAAATAATGCTTCATTTCATTAATGGAAAATATCGAAATATGCTTACAACTAGAATTGGAAATAAAGCAGCTAGGGCGATGGTAGCTTATCTCTGAGAAGAGATGTGCAGCTACATGCCTCTGAACTGTTCCGAAACTGTGTTACAATGAGGCTCGAAGGCCTATTTATTGTTGAGAAACAATGGAAACCCCTTCACATTCCAAAACCTAACCCTAGAAGATGAAACGCCAAATTGTGGGCCCCGTTTTGGGTAAATTGGTACATCAATTTCCCGAGGTCGTAACTTTGGCATACTATCTCTGTTTGACGCGTATGATAGCTCGTTAGAAAGATCTATCCGAGAACTACCACTTTGGGAAGGGCAACATCAGTCCATGGACCCATGTTGCCCCCAGATTTCCCAAAAAAGTATCGTTTAGGGCCTCAAAACGGCTCCGGAAGTTTAGGACCCGAAAAAACTGCTAAAAATAGTAAATTGTGCTACAATTACGGAAACTGAAAAACTGAAAGAGACAGGTGTGGGGGTCCAAATGGGATAGGTGGGTGGCCACCAACATCCACCTGGATCATTCCTCCCCCCTTAGGAAGCAATGGTCCCCATTGCGTTGAGTTCCTCCATCTGCTGAACCTGTCCTGCAATCTCTGATGTGTCCAGTAATGGTGGGAAGCATGGTCGACGACGGTCCACATTGAACACTTGGTGCAGGCGAAGGAATGGAGGAATGATGTGCTTCAAAGCATAATTTCCCATAGCCTTGGTACTGATGTAAGGACCATGTCGGAGTGGTTGGAGCTTCTGATGGGCTCTTGTAAGGTGTTCTTTCTGCAGATGAAACCAGACTTTGTTTCCCACCGGAAGCTTGTGTGGTACCCCTGTGGGTGAGGAGAAGTTGTTTCTGTGTTCTGTTATGATCGTATTCCTTTGCTGCTGCTGCTGGTAGAGGAACCCTGCGTGGGGATCATGGATGTAGCAACGGTCTTCCCCTTACTTTGGGAGCGAACCAGACAGAAAATAAATTTCCTAGTCTGTGATATGAGCTTGCTACCTTTCTTAGCAGTGATCAAAGAGGTGGTAGTAGGTGGAACTACCTCTGGTATCCTGTATAATGAATTATCCAAAGAAATAATGACAGCGCGAGGCCTTGATTCATACACAGCATGTCGCCTCCACAAGTATGGCTGGCCTAAAAATACATCACAAACATCTAGAGGTGTAACATCACACAATACCTCGTCTGTGAATGGTTTGATGTTGTAGGGAAGGCGGCACTGTTGGCGAACTTTGAGATCTCGTCCTTCATGAAGCCACCCGATATTGTACGGCTGCGGGTGTGGTGTAGTTGGTAGGCCCAACCGCTTCATGACCTCTGCTGAAACGAGGTTCTTTTGGCTGCCACTATCGACAATGAATTGCAGTTGCGAACCCTTCACCCACATCTGTGAGTGGAAAAGACGTTCCCCCTCCTCTGGCTCTTCAGGCTCATTCTTCTGGATCTTCGAGGTGGCAACAGTGGCGCTGGGATCCGCATCAATGATCCGCTTCCCTTTTTCATTCCCCTTGTCGGGTTCTGGCTCAGGGTCAGAACATGTATATGATTCGGAAGCCTTCAGCTCGGCCACCAGCGACTGCTTGGTCCGGCACTCACTTGTGTTATGAGTGGGACTCATGTGGAACTCACACCACTTTCCTGTGTCCTTCTTCAGCTTTGTGGTGTTGTTCTTTTCTTGCAGCTTGGACGGGTTGTCTTGGGTCACCCCGCCTTGGCTTTGTCCTTTGGGCTTCGGATTTGCAGATCTAAAGTTTCGCTTCTTCTGTTTGAACTTTTGCTCGATTTTGACAGCGTATCGGTATGTTGTGCCGAGTGAGGAGATGTTCAAGAACTCCATCTCTTCCTGGATGTATCTATGTAGGTAGCCGCAGTATTTGAGTACCAGATGCAGCTCAGAATCTTTGATACCCAGCTGTGTGCGAAGGGTATGAAAAATGTTTGTGAACTCTGGCACATCTTGGTCTCATCCCTGCCGCAGTGTGGCCCATTTGATGTATTTGTCCTCATAGCTTTTGACAGGGTAGTACTGCTCCTTTATGGCATCTCGGAATGAATCCCAAGTGGGTGCAGCTGAAAATAGGGAGCTTGTGCTTTCATCCTTCTGCTCGCAGTAGGTTTCCCACCAGTCCTTGACGTGGGGGGCTGCTTTGAGAAGAGCGAAAACAATCTTTTCACGACTTGAAAATTCATGAACAGAAAATACCCATCTAGCATATTTAACCATTTATCTACGGTATCTGCGTCTATTTTACCCTCGAAGATGGGGATTTCAAAATTAACTTGTACCTTAAAGG
>APFE030015627.1:2015-18658 GCA_000404065.3 Pinus taeda | reverse complement strand
GAAAAACTGCTAAAAATAGTAAATTGTGCTACAATTACGGAAACTGAAAAACTAAAAGAGACAGTTGCGGGGGTCCAAATGGGATAGGTGGGTGGCCACCAACATCCACCTGGATCATCTCCTGACAACATATTTTGCTTGGTAGGGTGGTTCTTGGATTCCCCAAGCCACTCAGAGTTCACAGACTCCCTTTCTTCCTACCAGCTCTGTGACCTTTGGTCTACATTGGAAAGAGCCAACTGTGATGCTCAATCTGGACAGATTCCTCTATGGGAAGGCTTGATTCTTCAAGCTCTTTGGTGCTCGATGCTGCCTGTGGTCAGCTCGGCCCCCTGTCTCCTCTACTTGGCTTTACTGCTCTTTGTGCTCAATCCTCCTCTCAGGGTTCACTGTTCACTATCTCTCTTGGTCGCTAGGACTCTTTGATCTGAATCCCTCTTCTGATCTCTCATTCACTGTCTTTCCTCATGGATTTAGCCATTCAACCTCCATGCCTGTTCGTTTCCTCTCCTTCCTGCGTCGATTTTCCTGTCGCTTGTGTGCTTGGAATTCCCTGTTCAGCGTCAGCATAATGCTCAGGAAGTAGCCACGTGTCTTCATTGGAACTGCGCCAACCCACTTGTCGATTCGTTGTTTTCTCCACCGTAGCGGTCAACGGATTCCAAATCCTCTTAAATCACGGCTTAATCCCCTGTCAATTCCGCTCTGTCTATCGAGCGCAATCTCAGCCGTCTGATCTGGGCTCCTCCAGATCCAACGTCATTCACACGTCAAGCGCGGTTGACTTGCTTGACCGATAACGCGCGATCACAGCGGTTTTCTCTCTCCTCCGCTGCCACATGTCGATCACTGATTGTGATCGCTCCGCTTTCTCCAAAACTGCTTACTGTTTAAGGGCATCCCGATCAAACCGCCGGTTTCCAGGTCGTGGGTCCCACCGTCGTACGTTGGCGCTTTTTACCATTTTCCGCTCGCGGTCCCCTGGCTCCCAATGTGAACAAGCACTTAAGCTCTACCATTTTGGCCCTATTTGCCCAGCGCATCGAAAACCAGCTCCTTTTCCCGATCCGGGCCTCCTAGGGGCTATTTTGATCTCCTGCATAGTCTCCATGGGCCTCGGTCATCGCGCTTTGACCGAGGTCCTCGTCGTTCCACGCTGGCTGCCATGGCCACTGGTTCAGGGTGTTTTCGACTGTGGTTTGGATTCTTCAAGAATTTTTTCGACTTGTTTTAGTCACGGTTCTATGATAGTTGTTTATGGATCCGATTTGGATCAAGGGTTGGAGCAATCAAGCTTACTAAACATGTTGAATGTGCCGCACTTTGGCATAAGTACCCCTAACACAGCCTGTGTAAGACAATTTCTTGTGGTGGTGCACGACAGATGCCTCTAGATGGGAAAGAGGATCCTCATTGATGAGATGCTAATATGGAAGATTACTAGGTTGCCATACCAAGGAAGGGACCCTGCCGAATAGTTCGTGGGTAAGGATCATGACAAAGCGATAGCGTAGAATATGAAGGAGAAGTTTGGCTTGGTCAAGAAAACATGAGGCTATGACATAAATTCAATCAGCGGCCAAGGAGTATGCTTCTCCAAGCATATCTTAGCTGGGAAGATTATGCAAAAATGTCGACCAAGTGAATTCCCTACAGTAATTATTTCCCTAGCTATGTAGTGCAACAACAGGGTCATGTACAGCTGGGCTGAATATCTATGTAGCGAATTCCTGGAAGATTGTTGGGAAGCTTAGGAGGAAGGTAAGACCTTTCATTACGCATGGCTGATTTTGATCATAGCATTGTTGGCATGGAAGGAACCGAAGGATTCGTAGTTTCCTCTGTTAGAAGCAAATGTTGAAAATAGCAACAAGAAATGCTAAAAATAGCATTGTTATAAATAACATTTTAGGATATACTCCAACTCTATTGGAAATAGAAAAAAATAGAAATGCAAAAAATAGCATTGCTATAAATAGCATTTAGGGATAGATTCCAATTTTAATTAGTCCCTGAATTAAAATTGAGAATTAAAATTCAGATTTAGTCTCACTAGCTATTTGAAAAATAATTAATTAATTCATCTTGAGTTAATTAGTTGGAGAAAATCAAACATGAAGTCTTTGTGAAGACATGCAACAGTTATCCCTTTGATTCAGGAAGTGATCCCTTAATTAATGAGATAAGGATGAGCTGTATTTGAGTTGTAATTAGTTAGCTCAGTTAACTGAGTTAAGTCCAGTTAAATTAGTTCCAAACAATTGGAGGAATTAATTGTGAGTTCAGTCAGTTAATGCATGCATGCATGCAACTAGCATTCTCCACATAACTGAATATTATCTCATAAATAAATCATGCATGTCAGTTCAGATAGAGACCCAATTGATATTAAAGGAAGGGACAGTGTACTATCAGTTGGAGGAATTTTCATATATAGGAAACTCATCCATGCAGAAGGAATTATCTCCTCCAGGACTGCGTAGTTATTTCAAAGGTTAGTGTTGTGTGTGAGGTGAGAATCGCACAGGTTGCAACTAGAGGACCCAAGAGAAACTGCGCAAGGAAATAAGAGGCTTGGAGGAATGAAAGAAGGCATATGTGTTGTCCATTCTGTCTATGAGCAGCAGTGAGGGATTGTACTGAGAGATGGATAGCTTGCGAGCTAAAGCTTTGTGTAATCCTAAGATATTTCCACTTGTATGATAATACAGATAATAGGGTTTTTAGCTGAGGCTTCCCCCAGAGTATTCTTTTGCGTTTCATGTGTGATTGAATCTTCTTCTCTATTATATGTTTTCTATTTGATCTTGCTCAAAATTGATTAAGCTTCCACAAGTTTGATTGTAGAAGTAGATTAAGTATTTCGCTTTAGTACATTGCATAATTAGTTTAATCTACAGTGAGAATTTCTACATGGTATCAGAGGTAGCTGATCCATAAAGAAATTTCTACAACGGATGTGTGTGAAGTCGCGCAATATGCCTCGCTCTGGTATACCAAGGAGACATTGCAAGAATAGGAGAATATAATATTTTTTGTCTGGTATCACATGGATTTGCATATGTTGGTAAAACAACACTATAGACTGTCACCAATCTTATACCAATAATATAATTATGTTTCGAAGTTCAAAGCAAGATTTCATAGGATCTGTATACAGGCTCGAAAGGATATAATGATTACATGGCATCCTCTTCCATATTTAGTCATCAAAGGTGATCTCGTGAAATTAATACAGCAGTGGCCCACATAATGGATGACTGCAATGGAGAACGATGCAGGAGATAGCAAAACAGAGAAGGAAACATTGCAGCATGGGGAAAAAAGTGAAAAGGATAAAGACAAGGATGAACATGAGAAAGAACAGGAGTAGGAGCATGATGAAGAGCAGAGTAAGAAGCAGACAAAGACAGAAAAAAGGAAAGAGGAAGATTCAGAGTGGAACTTCACTAAGGAATAGAAAGAAGAAGAAAGTTGATAAATCCAATGACGGAATGTCACTAGTCCTTACTGACGGGGACCTAGATGAAATTGGGGAGAAAATTCAATAAGTCACAACAGAGTCATGGGAAAAAATAGAGGATCTCTATGGCATACTCTTGACAGGTGTCGAACAGAGTATTGCAAAATTGAAAATATTGGCGCAAACATCCAGACAACCAGTGTAGATAGGTCAATGACTCCAACCAGAAAGACTAATAGAGACAATATCTGGGATGAGGATAATGTAGATAATTTCCAAAGCTCTGCATTTCGACTCACCAAAGTAAAACAATAGGAAAAAGGTTTGGATCATGTCAATATGAATATTGCAGTGCTACCCATTCCAATATTACATGACCTACACCAAGGCATCATAAAGGAGCTAAAGGAGCGTGAACATCGCACCTCACAATTAAATATTCATGTAGATCAAGAGCATGTTGTGATGAAGAAATAGCTCAACTAGGACATCAAGGATAGGGATAAGTCAGAGCTACATCAGCAAATATTGAAAGAGGTGGTCGAAACCACTTGCAGGGAAGTTTTAGACATGGATGTCTGCGAAGAGGAATCAGTAGAAGATAAGGTCATGAAGCTCGACCTTATAGTCAATGAATCAAAGAAGAAGATCATGGATGTGCAGTTCAAATATGAAATAAAAATCAGTGAGCTACAAATGAAGTTGTAGCCAGCCATGCCACCAGAAGTGCATGATCATAGGGAGATCAACCTAAAGACTACAATGACAGGCATCTCCGAGATAGTGGCAAAGTGTGGAAAATTATTGGATGAGACCTTGTAGATTTGGACTTCACTGTAGGAAGATATGAACATACAAAAGATAGAAGATGACATCTAGCAGAAGCAGAAGCAGCTATAGGAGATTCGGGCAATTGCGAAGACCTTTCCAGTCTCGCAAAAGCTCGCTAGGATAAATGAAGGCAAGGCACTTTAGCAAAGATAGAAGGACTCATAAAGAAAGAGAAAATTTTGGCAGAGAGAACTCAACCATTGTAGGATGAGGATCTCCACCTATCACGAGAAGTGGATGGGAAGCTCCAGGAGCTTCGATAAAAGGAAGGAGCAATGTCGCAAAATACTGAAGGGTCAGTGACAAAGGCACTACTGGAAGAAGTGTGCAGAGAAGAGAATCAGGAAGCAACGATACTATAGGAAGCCAAACTTAGCCTAAGTTTTGGTCAAAAATCTGCATTTTAGGGAACGGAGTACACAGTACTATGGAGATATGTACCACATGATGTTTTAGGGACTTCAAGGTAGGTTGACGTCCCTTCTTTTTGTAACGGGTTTGGGCAATAATTGATTGCTGTTAGGAGGACCATGGTATTTTGATGTACCAGTTAATTTAATTAGTATATATAGGAGAAAATATTTAAGTCGAAGTAATAATGATATGATACGAGAATAATTAAATATCTCTATAATTTGTGTTTGGGTCTTGAAGGAAAGGTTCCGCAGTTGAGAGTGCAAACACCTGCAACTGGGTGTGGAGGTCAAGGAATTGTACATTGTTTAAAATAATTAATATAAGAAGTACAGTTTTGATGGACATAACTTGTATATTATTATTGTGTATCATTTTCTTTCTATTTAGTATTTTGCTTATATTTTGCTTCTGTGCAGTATTTTTTATGGTTGTTAATGGCATGGTTAAGTAGACAATCCAACACCACGAAGTAAAGAATGAAGTGTTAAGTGAAAGTAGAGTAATAATTCCGCAACCAATTATCTCTCAAGGCATTCAAAACCCTGGTTCTACATCCTCCCATAGTCACTTCAGGTGAGACTGTGATCTTCTTTGTAAGTCATTGCCAAAAGGGCCAGTGATTTAGGGTTTTGTTGGTGCACAGTAAAATCCAAACTTGGGTCAAGTCTAACTAGACGAACAATGAGACCTTTTGTCCTTTGACTTAAGGCCATTTCTCTGGTTTGGTAACCAGAACTGGTAATGTCACTCCACTAGATCCTATGATTATGGTAGGTTGGCTCGTGATGAGACCTCCTATCCCCTATTAGATTATGATTTTTATTAATCTTCATAGGTTACTTAGTAAATGGGGTGGCATGTCAACTCCTTAAGAGTTAGGGATGGTGTAAAAAGTACTATAGTAATTACTTTTCTAGCTTGTTAATTTTGTCCTCAAGTCTTATGATCATTTAATCTTTAGAGATTTGAGTGAATGGATGCTCCTTAAGTGGTGATGAGAGAAATGCATGATGAGAATTTTTGTAATTTTTCTATAATACTAAAAAGGATCATGAATCATGGAAATTTCGTAATTCTAACAATGAATCATAAAAGATTCTCCAATGATAACCATTAAACAAGTTAGTTTCCCACCATCATTTAAAGGGAAGGCTAAGAAAAATTTGCTTGCCGTAAAAACCCTAATGAAAATTCCATGTAATAAAAATTAAAAACAATAACAATAACCACGGTTGATGGGACACTTATTCCAAGTTGAATGTTGGGCAAGACATCCTAGGGGTGTTCATTTGGTTTTTTATGGCTAAGGAAATTGGAAAAGGCAATGGCTAAGGCTTTGGGAAGGAAAAATGGCATTTGGCACATTTATTTATGAAAATAGTGGTAATTAAGAGAAAAAGGAGGTGAAGGGTCACAAGATGCATGTGAGGAGGAAATTGAAGGAAAATAATTGAAAATGAAAAAAATAGAGGCCTCATTCATAAAAAGCTTTTGAGGATCAGTTGGTAACCTTTTTTTTCAGTTGAGTTTTGGAGCTCTCTCATTATTTTCTCTCTCTCACTCTCTCTCTCTCTCTCTCTCTCTTAGACACTTAGACTTTCTTGGAGCACTTTGGCATTGGGGCAAGAAACAAAAAGAAGGAAAGAGGAAGAAAAGATCAAGCAAGGAAGTGCAAGATCAAGAAGTTACAACAGGATTCATTGCAGGTATTGACTTGCATGTGTATTTACCTTTCTATATTCGACATGCATGCGATTCCCTAAACTAGATTGTGGATCACGAAGCCACTGGCCTAATAATGCCTTAACCGACCTATGTGTTGTGGTAAATCCAGATTGTGTGCCTCAGTGGGCCTAGGAATCTTTGGCGGTGAATGGCGGCATATACAGTAAATCCAAGAGGTGGATTTTCTCTCCATTGAGCTTAGTGGTCCTAGGATGGGATGCACAGTAAATCCTGGAGAGTATGTCTCGGTGCAGGCCTTAGTGTTCTTTGGACCAGACTATTTGTGGCAAAGCCAAAGATACTAGGAGGCACTCAAATTCCTCATGGTGTAGGTAGAGAACTCTGATGGAATACAAGTTGATTGGTGTTTTTGATGTGTTCTATGAGTCTCATATTCATGCTTGGAATATGGCACAATGGTGATTGGTTGAAGAGAGACTTGGCTTAGCCAATCTATGGTTAGGTGGAACGTGGTAGTCGCATCTCTAGTTGCATTATTACATTCATTAATGAGAAATCCATTCCCTTGATTTTCATGTGTAAAGTTACCAATGTATATGTGGATTTTATGGCTGATATGTTTATGATATCTTTGTTCCTATTATGTTGGTTATATGTATGTTTTATGATAGCAACTATGTGTGGCTCTTAGCATGTTTTTACTTGTATATGAATGGATAATGTGTCTATGAACTAATAGATATAATGCAACAAATGACATGAGGGAAAAATGGCTCATAGCGATTCTCAGATAATTATGAGATCCCTACAATTAATTCTATTGTTTACACCTATAGGTTACTTGTTGATGATATTTTTGACGAAATGTCTGTCATGGCTAGTAGGGGTCTAGTTAAGGTCTTGTTCAACTTCTTTATTTTGCATCATTGTTTCCCTGTACTTTTACTAATTTTAAGCTATCACTCCATTCTAGGAAGTGACTTGGGCTTTGGGCTTGAAAAAGTGGCTTAAACTGTGGGATCACTGGCACAGAACTAGAAATTTTGGTCTCTGGTCACTGGCAGGAAATTCTGCGAGAGAAACTGAGGCTTAAGATGTCTAGAACATCAGTGGGACCTAGGGATAGGTTTTCTAAGTAAATAACATGTCTCCTAAGGATTTTGAAGCTGATGTTGGATGATTGTGTGTGATGTTTCCATTGGTTCCACTTCCTTCAGGTCACATAGGAGGTTGAATCCAATCATAGTGGCCTCTCGTCTCATGTTTACCCCAGTTGGCTAGTTACTTGGGTAGGTGTGGGAGGAGGGTGTTACAGCGTGGTATGAGAGCATGGTTAAACTCTTGAACTAGATGGGCGGCATGTGTTGGTCATGCATGCATGTCATTTTCATGTGCGTCTCCTACACTTGCATTTGAGGTGCTTGTTGAATTTTCTTGATGTTTGATTATGGTTGTAGTATGGTTGTTATGGAGAATTTGATATTGAACTTTTTGAATGCATTTTTCATGGGTATGTGATTGGTTTCATATTGTTATATGTCGCTTACATGTTGATTTTATGGCGCCTACTTACATCCTTATATGTTAGGTTACATACATGTATCAGTCTTGCAAGTTGATTACAAGAATTGATCGCTTATGCTTGACTACATGTGCTTATGTGTATGTGTAGTTGATTAGTCATTTCTTATGCATGTTGTTTCTTGCATGTGGCAATGTGTACAATGGAGTAATGGTTCTTGTCATGCATGAGGTCATAGCATGCATTTGTTGGTATGGCCTTGCATTAATGACTGGACCCTAACTAGAGTGATGATTATGTGTTGATACATTTATTTGCGTATGCTTATATGTTGTTATGATTATGTTATACATGTGTCACATTGATTTGTAATCTTGCAAACAAGGTATCTGTTACACAGCAAATTGACCTCCTCATCAACTCAGAGGGGAAAAACATGATAGTTGAAGCAAAGAACAAGATCACATGCCTTGTTTCCACACTAACGTTGGTAATGCACTGACAACCTGCTTTATAGAGCTTCTCTACAAGCCTAAGGGTACATTAGTGACCCAACTAACTCAAGTTGCTAGTTCGAGAACAACGTTAGTGGATCCTAGTGAAGTTCTAAGGGTCAAAGGAGTGAATTGAGTCATAAATATCTAGAGATTTGTTCCTAAAATCACTCAAGAAAAGCAAGGAAACATCCAGATTCGACCTATTTTGAGAATTTCTAATCCTAATGAAGGAGGAAAATGGGAAAGAGCTGAAAAACATGGCAACTTCATTGCTTTTACCCTAGGGAACTCAAGGACGAACTTGGGAACCCTAACTCAATTGCTACATAAGAAAAGCTAGGGCTATGGTGATAGGGGTCAGAGCATTTGAAAGGATCGCATACTTGATTGTTGAGCATTGTCTCAAACCATAAGAAGTTGGTAAGAAGGGAGAGAGAGAGAGAAGTTGGAGGGGTAAGGGAAGGCTGATACAACAGATGGTTGTAATCACTCCTCCAACATTCATATAGAACTACAGTTGTACTGTCTACTCCGTGGTGTTGGTACTATCATTCATTCATTTGTTTGTCCAATACCTTTTAGCATGAGTAGCTTAGTTATGTGTAACTAGATGTTCTTTTATGTATTCATGTATTAATTATCAGAGTTGTATGCTGTGATTATGCTTGTCTCTTCTATGTGCAGGACTTGATCTAGAGCAAACTCAGGGAACTTCCACCTAGCTGCATTGTGCTCTCCAACAAATATACATGGAGGCTTGAGGAAATCTACTTCTCCTACTTTGATAGTTAGTTATTGCTTACGAACATGCATGTAGCTTTGTGACGGTTGCAAATAATCTTACAGTCTTCCGAAGGTCCCAGGAAGACCTTTGAGGGTATCTTCATTCTCCATACACCATGCATTTTATCCTATAGCAGAATTGGCAACTCCGCTGGGGACTATACATCTAGTTCTCGGTTTACCTAGATAGTTCTTAGTTTCCTCCTCCTTCTAAGACCTCCCTATACTTTTGCATTCCCTTTCTAACCCACCAAAACATTGCTACATCTTGCCTACATATATTCATCATTTAATCTGATCTGAGAAGCCCTATTTTGAGCTATTTCCCCACACTAACGCAGGTTAGCAGACTAGACAGTGCTTTATAAAGCTCTATGTCTGCATACAGGGTGCGCCAGTGGACCCAGTAACTCTCTGTGGCCACTGCTACAAAGCGTTAGTCTCCCTAAAACTTGATTTCCTGCTATGTATGCAAACCCAAGGAGATAGGAAGCCTGCTCATGGACTGAAAGAGGATTTGCTACTACATTTTGTTAGCAAGATAAGTGTACTAAAAGTTGTTGTTGTTTTTTTCTTTTCTTTTCTTTTCTTTTTTTTTTTTTTTTTTTTTTTTTTTTTTTTTTTGCAGGAAAAATGTTTTTGTTTTTCTTTCTTAAAAGCATTTTTTATGAAAGTAAGATCCACATTTTTTATTTGTTCTTCTGTTTCATTGGTTAAAAGCTACTTTATTTTGGTTTCAAGTAGTTGTTAAGAAAACATTGGAAAGATTTATGTTGGTTATGCATGTGTTAAATGACTAGGATGCATGGAAAGAATATGAATATGTGAAAGACTCTCACCTATAGAATACAACTGGTTTTCATCGAATTGAAATTTTTTTAAAGCATTGTCTTATGCATGATTTTTGAGTCAGAGTCTCATCACATTTCATACATCAACTACTCTACCAAAGACAATAAAAAAGTACACATAAAATTTACCTAAAATCAATCAGTAACTCTTTTTTGAGCAAACAAACATTAGTTCAAGCTAGAATTTTGGGATAGGTAGTGTGAGTAAACTGCCCAAGATTGAAAACCCAAACTAGTGCCATTAAAAGAGAAAAAATTCCTGTTGCAGTCATACTATCAGGACCACTCCAGTAAAAGCAGAGCTAAATATGAGACAACATTGGACTATAAGTGAAGGTAGCCCACCTTCGCTTGCAACTCCTTTGGGTATTCTATGTATTGGGGGTCCCTTCGGGTATTTCGGAGCTGAGTCGGGGACTCAGGCATCCTACCCACACAACGTATTCTCTACGACTATGTCCCCCCCAGTGGTATTTGTGATTTGAGGTATCCTTAGTGGCCAAGCTTTTAGGAACTTACACAAGGTGATTGGGGTGGGCTACCCTGGTACCTAACACAAACGGACCTACTATGTCTTCAGTTTTTGCGAGGGCGCTCGTCTTCACGAGAGTACTTGGCCCCCCAATTTGAGGTTCAGGCGAAGCTCAAGAGTAACCGTAACTATACATTTGGCCAACCCTCTCTATTATTCATTGAGATACTGGGTTTCATCTCTAGTGATCGGTGCTTATTAGACAGGGTCATTTCCCTCTGTTTGTTGATTGATCAACTTAGAGTATTTTTTATATTTTTTAGGCACCCAAGTGTTATCATTTGAGACTATAAAAAATATCACGATAAAATTTATTGCTAAGAATTAACGGTCACCGTGGCTACATCCAACCCTTGTTGACAATATAGATGATTGCTAGTACTTCCTCCACTCATTGTGGAAGATCCACCGAAATCCAGAGAACTGGATTCCCCATCTTCGAGGAATCAGTCTCCCAGATCTCACACAAAATCTATTTGGACAACCAACGATTCAATTTTGCCAGAGAATTTCTATATTGAAGGATTTCTTCCTCACTTTAACCCTCCACTCATGAATCCGTTGGACGCACTTTTGATTCCAGCGGCACTCATACTCCCTATTTCTATAGGTGGAACATTTCCATCCATCCCGTCGACAACTAATGAGTTGTGGAACTTTGTGGAAACTTTTGGTCCTCCACCACTTCCCCAGTCGACAATCACCACAACATCATCGATGGAAAACCCCGCTATCCCATTTGTCCCAGGTACAACCATTCACAGGACACCCTCCACTAGTGGAACCCAGTCGATGCCAGGTTCCACCTCTTTAGTGTTAAATTGTATACATTCAACAAGTGTTATATACAGTGCTCCTTATAACGCTCAATATAGCACTATTAGCGTAGTTCCTATCAACCAAAAATATGGTCGGCAGCCATTGTATAGTTCCATCCCCCAGATTCAAGTATCTAGGGTCATTCCCAATATGCACATAATGGTCGGGAATGTAACAATTCCCCCTCCATTCTTAGGCATGCATGGTCAATCATTGATAGACATAAGCATTCCTTATGTCAATCAAGGACATAAGGTTAGCTTTGTGGTGGGCAGGAATCCTCAAGGAGGTCCCAACCAATCCATGGGGGCACCCTACTCACAAATTCAAATGAGTCAAGGGGGAACTTCTTATCCTGCTAGGGAAATTATATACCCCATCATCAGATTCCCCATGGAAATCCACACTACAAAACCATACCCCAAGGCAACTACTATACCACGTAGCCTACGTATAATATTGGGACTCAAATGATGGGAGGAATGCAAGGCTCCTCAAGTCATATGTCATCGCCTTGGTCCAAGTTGGGGGCACCACACTCTCTGCATTTCTTGGCAACGTTGGATATACATGACTTGTACAAACTCACAAATGACCCCATCTACCACAACTTACTTTGGCCGCCAATCCCGCATAAGATACCAACAGACATCCCCAAGTTTGAAGGAAAGCAAGGGGAGGATCCGGGCACCCATATCACCACCTACCATCTTTGTTGTGTTTCAAACTCCATGGTGGACGATAGTGTCCAGTTACATATTTTTCCTCGCACCCTCACTAGCAACGCAACTAAATGGTACATTGAGTTACCACGTGCGTCAGTAAACACCTTCGATGCTTTAGCAATGGAATTCCTAAATCACTTTCAGCTACCCATCCACTATGAGACTAGAACAGAGCTCCTCACTTCATTACATCAAGATGCCACCACCCACAACTCTAATCATATACATGAATGGAGATGTAGGCGGAGGTTAGTCAAAGCTCTCCTCCCTAAATATCTCTTAGCAGACTAGTTCTGCAAGTCCTTACACTTGCAAATCACTAAAGATGTCGCTTTAGGTGGTGTGGTCACAGAAGACCAATCCATGTGTCGTGCCCAGCACTTAGATCTGATATATTTGCAGTTTGGCACTCTTTACGACATAATCCCCAATGACCCTCGTAACTCTAATGTTTCTGCTACTCAGCACCCCGGAGTGCACGCCAATGGGATTGTCGGTGCAACCTCAGGGGCTGCTATAAAACAACTCAATGGTCACATTGCCCAGATGTCAATGGACCCCTCTACCAAAGTGACTTCTCTTCCTACCACTGTGATAAACTTTGTGCAGTCTACACAAAATCTTGGTGGTAAGAACAAGAAGAATAAGAAAAAGACTGCTCCTTCTGAAGAGCAGTCAACAAAGCAATACAACCCAAAGCAGAAGGCTGCTAAGCCCTCTGACGATGGAAAGGATAAACTCGCCCGATTCCCTTGCAAAATATGTGTTGAATACCAAATGACATATATGTGTCCACGTCTTCAGGAATGCACAGATTTCATTGCTAACAAGGATATTGGTAGGACCCCCGCTATCCTGAATAATCCTTTCCCCACTCAACAGTAGCAAAGCCTTATTGCAAACCAACCCCAACCCCTGGAAGGGGGCAATGGTGGTTCACAACATCCTTCTGTTGGTGAAGAACCTTCTACTGTTTACACCTTTGAAACGGTAGATCTACAAACCAGAGCAAAATCTTATGGAGCTCCTATCGCTCATCCAGAGGAACCTTCCTCAAGTCAAAACCCATTGCTGCCCAATGATTTGCATATCGAAAGGCCAGTTGCTGACCTTGTGATTTGCCCCCCTAAAGGGGCACTTTGACACACAACGCATAATACATCTGCATGTTGGTGAGCTCCAATATTGCAGCAATAATGTTGCAACTCTTGGGGCTTCCTTCTTTACTTTTATCACCCCGGTAGTTCGTAACAAACTTGGAAGCGACGGTGTTGTATGCACAAGTACTAGCGCTTACTACAGGCTGTCACTTGATCAGCTAGCACAAGTTCACTAGGAGCTTAAGCCAACTTCTATGAGTTCTTAGAAGAAGCTTTAACTATGATGGAAGGAAACTAACTCCACAAGGGCTATTCTACTTGCAAAAAGAAAAGGAAAACTGAAATGAAACATAAACCCTAGCTTACCCACTAACCCTACTTTTGCAAGGAAAGGAAACTACTGAAATGGGTTCCATTAACTTCTTAAAAGGTAAATTGCATTTATTCAAGCTACTTCTAAAGGGAAATGGAAATAAATCATCTTTTTGTACTTTTGAGTACTTTTATGTAGAATTATTATGCTTGTGATTTGACTAGTTGTGGTTGTGCAGAGGTTTGGTGGCAAAGGAAGATGGATTTGGATTTTGCAGATGATGAGGAAGGTGTGAGGAGGTCTTAAGAATTCCCTAGTACCCTTCTGGAGACTTCCATTGTGATCAGACTTCAAAAAATCACTCGCATGAACTTCTACAAGAGGCTCCAGGGGATTTACAGGAGGTTCTACAGGAAGATCTACAGGAGGAGGCTGAAAGTGGTTTTTGGAGGTTTGAAGGTGGAAAAATGATGGGAAAATGGGAAATGAAGGCTGGATGAAGGTGTTGAAAGGTCTAGGACTCTGTCAATGAAGATCAGGAATGAAGGAGATGGTTGGATCTGTTCAAAGGGGAGGAAAGCAACTTTGTAGAAAAACACAGAAATTAGGGCAGATTGGCAAAATGTGGTGAATGAGTGGGGAAATCTTAAAGAAGTGGGTTGGTGTTGGTTGTGCTATGGAGGAATGATAAGCTGGAATGTTCTACAAGTGAACTATTAGCTCTGCTACATATTTTGACATTTTGAGGGACAAATATAATCTTGACTGTATCATTTATGCTCAAAAGAGAACTTGCAACGGTCATCCTCCTTCTTCCCCCTTCATCCCGCTCATTCTCCCTGCACCCTGATACCTCTGTTTTTCTCCAAAAATCGTATAGGCCCCTATTTCCTCAAGCCCTGAAGCACTAATTCCAAAGCCACATAGTGCCACAACCACACAACCCCGCGCCTTTGCAAACCACAGTCACCTAAATCATAGTCGTTGATCGCTGCATCCCAATCCAATGGTCCCCCGTCATATCCAATGAGTAACCTGCCTATTGTTTCCCCACCGTCTGATCATCTCCACCGCAATCGGACGACATTCGCTCCTCCCACACCCGCAAACCAAACACGCATTAACTTGCGATCAAAGCGGTTTCATCACGTCCTGTCGGCCACACTCACACATTGGTTGGCATCGCTCGCCCTCATACCTTTACCGCTCACCCTCCAAAAGCAGTGCGATCAATACCGCTTACCACCAAAACCGTAATCCCCGCTCGTTAACATCCACGCATCTCTTCCGCTCGATGACCGTTGGATCTGTCCGCCTGAGATCCAATGGCTCACGATTGTCTACTCCCGCTTCCTCTCGATACCTCTTGCCGAGAGATCTCTATCATCCATTCGTTTGATCCAGCGGCTAATATCTTTTCCCCATTGTCACGCGGAATGAGTCGATCTTGCGGACAAGATAGACCTTCCTAGAATCTAATGAAGACCTAATGACAAACAAACCAACCAGACACTATCTTTCTCTAAATGCGCTTTATAAATAATGGCAACCAAATGTGTTTAAGGCCTACCTCATGTCCAACGCAAGTTTGGAGATGCCTTCGCTCCTTTGATCCAAGTAAGTTCCTTTATCACAAACCTGCAAACACAAACAAGGAAAACGATTAAATAGCACCTGAATATCCAATATTATAAAACATTTTTAACATGAAAGTCAAGGAGTCCATGAAACAAATAACATGAGATACTTGTTGAGAAAAAATGAGCTTGATTGTATTAATTCAAAAGGAGAAGAACTTTACAACCTTTGCCTTGACGCTGTACAAGCTCCTCCCAGGGTCCAACAAGAAGTCTTCTCTACTTTGAAAAGCTTCACTCACTCCCCAATGAAGCCAAAAAGGTATGTGATCTCTCCTCTTAAGCTAAAATAGGAAGTCTTGATTTCACTAGCATTTACCCTCAAAAGTTCAGCTTCTAACCTCTCAAGCCACTGACCCAATGCCTCAATTTATAGTGCAATGGAGATAAGTTACCTGGTCCTCCTTCAAAGGGATAGAATCCTCCTTCAAAGGGATAGATCCTCCTAACAAGGAATTAGTTCCTCCTCTTATGGGATGCATGAACCACTTGGAGCGAACAATCCACGTAAAAAATCCTTCTAGAAAACTCTAGAATTAACCCAAAGTGAGTTTTTTAAGATAAAAATTGTGCCTTTTGACTTTCACAGGGGTATGCACCCTCCCCTTTACATACAGAGCATATAAGTACACAGATATCCTGAACAAAAGGTGCGGGCTCACAGGCAAAAGTGAGAGAAAGTGCGGAACCAGAGTTACATTGCTTTTTTTTATGTATTTCTCTCATTTCTAAAGCTTGTTTTGAAGAGCCGAGGTTTGAAACTTGCTTAGGAAACTGGCATATGCGGTGATAGACCCATACCGACTGCAAATAATCAAGGTGACGATATTTTTGCGTAACAGATTGCCCCCTAAAGTGCGAAGTCTGTAGTATATGAGGATTTTTTCATTTATCATATAGGAAGAGTGAAGTGCTTTATCATTTCGAGGATCATCTTGCGAAGAGCCCGGTTGGAACCTGTAAAAACATTCAATACAATATATATATGAGATCATATCATCGCTGAGGTAGGCATTCCCATACTCAGATAAAAACTGACTAAGAGACTGAAAACTGACTAGAAGACTAACTACTACTCTGATATAGGAATGATCTCGTAACACATCATAAGTACAGACACATGTGGACACAGTATGGACGCAGCCATCTGTTTATGAATAGTCCATAATATAATGAATACAAAATTCCTCGCAACTTGGATGGTGGAAAACTAGATCCAGGGTCTTCATTTCTACGAAAACAGTACGATTTTATCCATGCGATTGAATGTGTCGAAGTCAAACATGGTAGAAACCGCTTGATTACCAGTGAATGATGTAAACTGTTAACAAGCGTGAGAGAAACCACCAATAATGACAATGGCTCTCAAAGTACTCAGCACAATCCATGAAATGTGATAAGATGTGTTGATGTCGAACATGTCACTGAATCCTTTGATCGAAAGTCAATGATGTAAATTGTCGTCAA
>APFE030015626.1:0-16180 GCA_000404065.3 Pinus taeda | reverse complement strand
AGCTTGGAAATACGTGATTTAGCCAAGGAAAGACGTGGCTGCCTTGGTATTATCATTCATTCTCATGCAGGTATTGAGTAGCGGAGGCAGCCAAGCAGCGGAAGAGATTTGAGCCAGTGATTAATTCAGATCTGAGTTGTATTGTGTGTAACAGGTGGAGCTGGTACTGGATTGCTTGTGATAAGCATTGTACTTTGTAATGTTACATGACTCAATCATTAATATACAGATAGTTGGGGTTTTTAGTGAGATGCTTTCCCCGGGATACATACTGTGTTAATGTTTGAATGCTCTTGATGTTTTATTGTTATTGATGCTGCTATATTGATGATCAATGTAGAGGAGCTTATGTATTGTGTATGTTTTCCGCAATAGTACATGATCAGGATAATCTCCATTGAATATGTGTTAAATTATTCAAAATTTCTACACTATAGAACATATGAACATGTCGTTGATATATTAATCAAATAATTATCTAAGGAAAAGTTATTCATGACCACTAGTGTATAACTTATTCATGACCAGGTTAGACGTGTATACTTAATCTATCAACAACCACTAGTGTATTTAACTTATTCATGACCAAGAACCACTAGTGTATAACTTATTCATGACCAAGTCAGAGGTGTATACTTAATCGATCAATAAATTCACGGGTGTGTAACTTATTCAATGAGAAAAGTTAGAGGTGTATACTTGTTCGATCAACAAAGTCACTTGTATATACTTATTCAATGCCCATATTCAAGTGTGACTTCTCTATTCAACCTTAGTGTTGCTTTGAGAAAATATTACTCTATTTCAAAAGCTAAAGTTAGAAGCTTTAAATAGGGAATTTAGATAAGTAGAACACGTCACCAACATTGAGATATGGATGAAAATTAAGGAAAAATACCTTTGTTGGAGACAAACGTATGATAAAATAATAAATCTTTAATAAACATACAAAAGGTTATGAGTTCAAATCTGGTGATGTCATTGTATCCTAATATTTTATGTGAATAAAATATAGACCAAAACACACACACGGTTCCAATCGTGTCACTTTGATCGATAGTCAAACGAAAGTCTTCAATTGGGTGCCAAAAACATCACTTTGATCGAAGGTCAATTGAGAAGGGGTTATGTGGTCCGAGTACAAAAAATCCATCTATCAATCGTCTTATGCAAAGTTAAGTGTTTAGGGTTCTGAACATTTTTCCATGTAGAGTCTACATTTGTTTGGATGGACGTGTGCCTATTCCATGTAGAGTCTAAGTTTGTTTTGATGAAAGCTTGCTTAAACCTAAAGAGTTTTTCCAAATGCGTCAAATTGGAGAATAATTATAAAATTAAAATTTTTGGTTTACTATTACACAATTTTACTAAATTTTTTTGATATCCTAAAATCTAAACTCTAAATTTTAGTTACACTTTAGGAAATAATGATTGAGGTTGATTTTTATAGTTAAATATGGGAGGCTCTGCCATAAAGTGCATGAAACTAACAAATAATAGATAGATTAAACAGACAAGGCAAGGGAATGCTCCCTCTTAGAGGAGGAGACAACTAATGACCCGTAAACTGTCGTGGATATTCCACTTGGCATTTTGTCACAACAAATATGATATTACTATATTAAAAATATGAGATTCTACACTATTATAGTTTTATTAAACTTTAACATATGTCGATTTAACTGTAATTAGTGCATGCGTGCTAATTAAAATTATGAAGAAAAGTAGATAATGACAAAATAAGCACACACACACACAAGATATGATCTCTAGAAAACCCTTTGAGGAGAAAACCTAGCTGGAAGGTGAGGTGGCTTCGCTCTCTTTCTTTGTCTAGAAATATGGTTGCATGTACAAAGAAGTAATGATTGTGGCCGATGGGCTACTAAAGTGCACAGTTCCTCTCTGTGTTCTCTACCTCCTATATCTCCTGACTATATTTTCTCAACTATGGAACAAAATTCTCTCGAAAGAATGGAATGTCTCTTCCTCCTAGTGACTTGGTTATAACACAGCTCGATAGCCTACTAGTGGTTAATTTTGACTGCATCAAATCTTAAGTAGAGCTACAATATAGACACTTCTAGAGTATTTTATATAATAATCACGTGGCTAGACCCTTTTCCACAAATAATGGGGGTTGGCACGACATCCTCCCGACCTATAGGTGTGAAAACAAGAAGGTTAACTTCTTAGTGACATAAATTTTGCATACAGACTCTGATTGACAGGTTTCGTGTGTTGTTGGAAAAATATTTGAATGTAAAATAACATGAAATGTTGTTGTGCTAAAGAGATAAAGTTTTACCCCCAAAATATGTCCTTTTATGCTTCAAAATGCTCCTAGAAGGTTTTAGAGCTCGTTTTTCCAACCTGGGTCCCGCCAGTAAAAACGGTCCAATGAGCTTATTCCTCCACTTTCTTCCACTCCAAATGCATCGAGATGGATGAAAAAAAATATAATGATCCAATCCAGATTAAGTAAACATTATAACCCAGTTATTTCACCACACTAAGATGTGCCACCTATTTCACTTGAATTTCTTTTTTCTCTTCTATAAGGACTTTTATATTATCACAATTCCCATATTACAATACTAACAATCTGGTAGTTCAAAATTAGCACAAAAATGAACTTAAGGAGAAAATGATTAACTAAATTAGATTTATTTTTCTAGAAGAGTGTCCCTCTTTCCACTTCTAGAAGAAGATCACTCTACTCGAGTTCCACCTATGATGTTGTTCCCATTCCTCTTGCTCTAACTCTGGACTATATCAAAGGAATTGACGATGATGTCTTTCTGAATACTGAAAATGTCTTCTTCAATCCTAATAGCACCCTACCAAAAATGCCTTCTTCAATCGTAATAGTAGCGTAATTATGCTCATCTGTTGTTAAAATCTAACAGGTGAAGTCTTGTTCGTATATTTGTATGCCCCTTTCTAATATCTTTGTGTAGATTTAGATATCTGTCAACTACATATTCTTATCGAGAAGCAATCTTGCTCCATTTAGAAACTATTAATGATGCTTGCATTGGAGTGAGTCACGAGATGATCTTCCCAAATCTTATATTCCTTCGGTGTACCTTTGCGCCTTTAGGGGAATTGCTAGTTACAATAAACTTACAATAAACAAGGTTCTTAACCATAGATATTCACCCTCATTTTGAAATGGATATTATTAACTTAACTTAATAGGCTTTGTTACAATACCATGGGCTTATCAATATCACTTTCCCAAAAACCATAACTCATTTCAAAATCAAAATATTTTATCTTAATTTTATTTTATAATTTTTTTTTTAAATTAACTCTAAAATGAAAAAGTATGGAGAGATATTGTAGTGGTGTAAATATTTATAAAATAACCAATTTAAATTCATCTTAATTCTAAATCTACCAAACACCGAGAAATATCAAAAATTCTATGTCCAAATCTTTTTAAAATGAAAAGAGATTTAATCTCTCTTAACTCTTGATAAATCCACAATTAAAAGAAATTTAAATTAATATTAAAACCACACAATTTAAATAATTTATATAAAAGAAAATATGCAAAATCAAAATAGAATTTCCCCACTTTTTCTCTTGCATGTGACATTTTCACTGGTTTTACCGTTCGAATGAATTTATATCAACTGAACAAAACTCAGACGATTGATAGAATTGGAATTTTATATGAATTACTTCAGCCACTTTCTTCACTCTATTGCCCCCGCTGAGTCAAGTCAATACACCGTCATTTTCCCTTTCCCTGAATTTTCTCTTTTCTTTACAATTTTCCAACTCAAATCATTTCAATTTTGTTGCCTTTCCCATCAGTCAATTTATCTTTTTGCATTTTGTCATTTCTCTCAATTTACGGTTCCATACTCTGTTTACCCTCAAGTCATGTCAATAAGTTTATTTTTCTTACCCTCTTATATTCTTTGTTCCACATCTACACCATTAAATTTCTTACCCTCTTCTATTCTTTGTTCCACGTCTATTCTTTAATGGAAATTTCTATTAAATTTCCATTGATATCTGGAATATTTCTCGTGTCAAAGTCGAATGGCTCATTTTCCAGTTTCACACTTTCTTTTTTCCCAAAATCAAATCAATCAATACATCCATTTCCTTTGCGTGTCTATATGGTTAAATTTCTATCAATATCTGGAAGATTTTTAGGTCTCCATTCTCCTTTTTCCGAGTTAAGATCCTTTGCGTGTCTACATGGTTGAATTTCTATCAATATCTAGAAGATTTTTCGGTCTCCATTCTCCTTTTTATGAGTCAATATCAATAGGCCCATTTTTCTCTGATTTGTCAATACATCACCATTTTCTCTTTTCTCTAAATTTTCTCATTTCCTTATAGTTTTCACACACAGGCCTTTAAATGACAATTGTTGTTGTGATTATAAATACATGGTGAATAATAACAACACTCACAACCTTTGGCTTTAAAAGAAGTTGGAGAGAGAGAAATGGATCATAAATCTATTGTTCTGCTCATCACCATGTTTGTGTGCTTTGTTCATTAACATGCTCATACAGAGTATTGAGTATGAGCAATGTTGGGAGAATTGATTTTTGACTAGACAAATGACATCCAAATTCAAAAATTCAAGTTGTTCTGGAAAGTAGACAGACATAGATTTCCAACAAGCTATTGTCAGCCCAATCTGGACATTGGGAAGTCCTCCAAAAGTGTAGTTGAAGTTGAAGGGCGCGCCTGACATTGGCGCTACGCGCCTAGCACTCGTGCTGCTCGTTTGACCAATCGTCCAATTTTTCACTGTTTTGTCCCATTTTTCACTTTCACCTTGGCAAATCATGATTTTATCCTTGTAATTGATCAATTGAATGTAATTATGATGCTTCTAGAGCTTACTAGGGTAGATTCATCAGGTAAAACAAGTTCATGTGGTGTAATGTATCAGTTTGTTTGGGTTAGGGATGAGTCACTTTGACCACCCTATTTTCTTGTTTGCAATTCATATCTTGTTAGAAACAAATCCTCTTCTCATGGATTCGACCACTTGAGCTTAGGATGATTTTTTTGGGGTATATATGATGCTTTTCCTTAGTCATTGTATAGGTTGGACTCAGTGGGATGCTTATGCTTTGATAAAATATCATTTTGTATCAGTTACAACAGGAGATTAATGAAAAGTTGCAGCTATTTCTTTGGGATCCATGTTGTATGATGCTTAGTTCAGTTTTTATTTTGTATTCATGTGTTAGAATGTATTGTTAACTCCACTTCATCATTTCATACTCTTATGTGAATGTATACAAGTCTGAGAGGCAGAATCCATAACTTTTATGCTCTATTTTTGGTAGACATTTCACAGTCTATGTTTTCTTCAGTTTAGAAAGAATCCATGTTGCTTACATGCTCTTTCTAGCTCCTCACCTGTATTGAATCACCTCACCCATAAAACCCTACAGTGTTGAGCCTTGTGCCTACCTTGCCCCATCCAACACCCTGCAATTTTGACCTAATTTCCTTGCCCTAACTGTTTGGCTCCTCCTGATCCAACAAAACCCTCCAAAATAAATCAAAACCCTGTGCTACTATACATAGACTAATATCAGTTTCTTGATCCATTCATTTTGGCTGAGATCCTTATGGAGAGAGCCCTCTCCTAGCCTAGTAGGGCTAGCTACTTGGCTAAGCGTGGTTTGTGGTTACCCTGGAATTGCCTTCCTTCAGCCTGAGGTTCAATCCAGGTGATAACACAAGTGTTGCATGTAATCAGATGATCAAACTTGGGAATTGCGTAATCATTTTGGGGGAGATTCGTAAATAATCGGGACCTAATTTCCTGAGGAATTGCGCAAGGAAATAGGGGTGAAAGTAGAGGCATAAATTGACTAAGTCTGGGTTAAATATTCTCAGTGAGCAGAGAGATAGGTTACTCACTTACAAGTTGTGCTTAGTCTGAGCAAGAAATTGTAATGCATCTCTATTCATCCTATTACTACAAGCGAGAAAAAGGGGTTTTTAGCAAATTTCCTTCCCCTGGGAAAATATTGTGTGTGTGTGTGGTATTTATCTTTGCATGTTTATGACTGATGTTCTAAATTGTGTTCTGCAGAGCAATAGAGTAGGATTGTTTCTTGTGATTTAGATTAAAATTTCATGAGTAGTTACAATTATACACCATAATTTTTACATGGTTTTAGAGCAGGATTCACATCAAAATAGAAATTTTGAAGTTGTTTCTCAGGGTTCAAATTTGTAGTTCAGTGTAGTAGGATCTCTCCAGAGTTGGGAAGATGACCTTCAGTGGGATGAGACTAGAGCATGCCTTGGAAGGCAACTCTAGTTTCATTGCATGGAGGCAATTCTTGATGACAATAGCTTTCTAGAATACATCAAGAAAGATGTTCCAAAACTAGCAGAACCTAATGCACATAACCTAGCCCAATGGAAGAAAGATGTAGCCAAGATGAGAAAAATGATCTTGGAGGGAGAATGAGACCACATTTTCTCAAATATCCATGGTAAATAAACTCTATTCGCAATGTGGAAATTAGTGACATAATTGATCGAGAATATTAGTGACCATAGGAGGTCGACATTCAAGGATAAACTTTGAAATATCATTATGCATAAGAATGACACTATCTCGTAGTATCTTACCATATTTACACAAGTTTTTGATGAACTTGGTGGGGTTGGTCTTAATGATGCAAAGGATGACTTGGTAAGCCTAGCTCTTCTAGGCCTTCCCAAAAGATGTCATAGCTATGAGGGCTTGGTGAACGAGAAGGAGAAATTATAGAATTGGGAACACTTATGGTATTATTTGGTACAAGAGAAGATAAGGTGGAATACCAGAGATGGAACCTCATCCAAGAGCGAGGATGAAGAAAAAATTTCATTGGATGGAAATGGAAAGAAGGGAAAAGGGAATAAATCTCAAACCAAACCAGAATCCAGCCATGGGGGCAAGAAGAAAGACTTGTCCAAAATAAAATTCTTCAATTGTCATGAATTTGGGCACTATGCCACTAAGTGTCCATACAAAAATTCAAGCAATAAAAACCTTAGGAGGAGCAATAGGTTAAGCCTTGGCTTCAAAGTTCGAGCTTGACTTCACCCTTATCACATGCATGGGTAGCATAGTGATGGGGAGCGTGTGGTACTTGGATTGTAGTGCCTCGTTCGACATGACAATGTGTTGAGAATTTTTAAGTGACCTAGAGGAGAAATATCTCCATATTCATATTAAGATGGGGAACGATGAAAGGTACAATGTGACTGAAATTGGTACAATCACATTTTAGAGGGAGTCAGGATCCCCTCTCAAACTCAAGGATGTCATGTTTGTTCTAGGCTTGAAGAAGAATCTCATATTTGTAGAAGTTTTGGAAGACCATGTTTATGATGTGATCTTCAGCAAAGGGAAAGCATTCCTGAGACACATAGCCACTGGGTAGGTGAACCAAATCAAGGTTCACGTGAAGAACCTATACAAGTTGGATGTGGAATATTGTGTTGCATTAATTAGTAAGGCAAAGAAAGTGCAGAGTTGCGATGTCAGTGAACTTTGGCATAAAATACTTAGACATTTGCATCATGACACCTTGAAGATTATGAAACAAATAACCATGGGCCTTCCTAAAGGAGCCCTTGAGCAACATGTTGTATGCAAGGGATGTACCTTGGGGAAGTATGTGAAATCCACATTCCGTGATCGAGAAAGAAAAGCACATGCAGTCTTGGAAAGTGTCCACTTTGTTGTCTGTGGACCTTTCTCAACCACCTCCATTGCTAGACATAAGTACCATGTTATATTTGTTGACGATTTCTCAAGGAAGTGTTGGATCTTCTTCACACGGAAGAAAGAAGAGACATTCTCAATGTTCATAGAATTCAGGGCATTGGTTTAGAAAGAAACCGACAAGAAGGTGAAGATTCTCAAGAGTGAAAATGGAGGTGAGTATGTATCGAATGACTTCAAGGATGTTTGTGTGAAAGATGGCATTCGAAGAGAGTTGACAACATCCCACAACCTGCATAAAAATGGGGTAGTTGAGAGAAAAAACACAACATTGTTGGAGCTGTGAGAGCTATGCTACATGACAAAGGCCTACAACTGCATTAGTGGCCATAGGCATGTAACACAACGATCTACTTGCAAAACCAGATTCCTCATTGGATTCTTGGTATGATCACACCAGAGGAAGATTTCTCAAGGATAAAGCTAGATGTGTCACACTTCAAGATTTTTGGAGTCGTTGTTTACTCCCATGTCTCCAAATAGTCGAGGAAGAATCTTGAACCAACAACAAAGTTCAGAATATTTTTGGGTTACATATAAAATCCTCACAACTACCGTGTGTATTTGTCATCCCTTAAAATTACAATTGTGTGAAGGGATGTAAAGTTTGATGACGAGAAAGAAATGTGGTGCTTTCCTGAAGGGAGGTTCAGATCCCACCAGAAGAGGAGCATTTAGCTCCAAAGGAGGAGCCTTAGGAAGTTGTGGAGTAGCCAAAAAGTGAGGAGCAAAGTGGAGACACCCACTCAAGAAAAACCATCCATAGAAGGTAGAAAAATAACCATGGAAGTTGATAGAATTGTGCAGGATGTAAGGGAGAATGTGAGAGTTCCTTCAAATTTGCTGATGCAAAGGAGACCACTTGAGATGTACACTAGCTACATGGCTCTAATGACCGAGGTTGTAGAAATTGAGCCATCCTCTTTCAAGGAAGCAATAAAGCAACCTGTATGGGTTAATGTAATGGTCGAGGAATATGAATCCATTGTAAAGAACATTGTTTAGGAAGTGGTCCCAAGAATGGAAGATAAATCAATTGTGGGTTTGAGATGGGTCTTCAAAGTAAATCATGTTGTAGATGGAAGAATATAGAAGTATAAAGCAAAATTTGTGGCCAAAGTATTCTCTTAAGTTGAGGGAATAAACAATTAGGAAACGTTTCCTCCTAGAGCAAGGTATTCATCCATTAGATCAATTATTGTACTGGCTACATAGATGGGGTGGAAGATCCACTAGATGGATGTAAAAAAAGAATTCCTCAATGGGGTTATTGAGGAGGAGGTGTACATTAAGAAACTAAAAGGTTTTGAGACATTTGATTGAGAGTCTCATCTGTACAGACTCAAGCGAGCATTCTACGGTCTCAAACAAAAACCTCGTGTTTGGTACACCAATATCGACAGTTATCTCACCGGTTTGGACTTCACCAAAAGTGAAGCAAATGTGAACCTATATCATACCTTGGTAGAAGGTAAATTGCTTATTATTGTCTTATATGTTGATGATTTGATTTTAACTGGTGATGAAAAACTGATTAGATCTTGCAAGGAAGACCTTGCAACGGAATTTGAAATAAAGGACATGGGTCTCATGTGCTACTTCCTCGGGTTGGAAGTATGGCAGGGCAATGGGGAACAATTTGTGTCTCAAGGAAAGTATGAAAATGAGATACTACAAATATTCCACATGTAGAGTTGCAAATCCATGGAGACACCTCTAGCGACCCACTCGAGGAAGGAGGATGCCGCTTCAATTGAAGAGGTGGATGCTACCATTTATCAGAAGCTAGTGGGTTCACTGATGTATCTTGTGAACAGACGACCATATATGTGCTATGTAGTCAATCAGCTAAGCCAAGCTATGGTTAGGCCAGCCAAATTATACTGGAAGGCAACTAAGCATGTTTTACGGTACCTCAGAGGCACTACTCAGTATGGATTATAGTATAAACAGACAGAGGGAGTGAAACTTTGTGGCTTCACAGATGTAGATTGGATAGGGATTCCATCTGACCAAAAGAGTACATTAGGCGGAATTTTCAGTGTTGGGTCTGCAACAGTCTCCTAGTACAACAAGAAGAAAATATTTGTGGCACTTAGCTCAACAGAATTAGAATACATGGTTGTAGCTCAAGCAACATGTTAAGTGATTTGGATGAGAAAGATACTTGTGGGACTGTTTGGTTAGATGATGGATCCAACTATGATATATTATGATAATCAGAGTTACATCAAGCTCTCTAAGAATCCAATATGTCATGGTCATTCCAAGCATATAGATATCCAATATCACCATATACGGGACTGTGTGCAAAGGAAGATAATGTTGCTACAATACATTCCAACAGAGGAAAAAGATGCTAACATTTCGACAAAGGCCTTGTCAAGAGGGAAGCTCGAGTTCCATAAGTGCAGGATAGGGGTAGTTGATAATCCCTTTCTTGCTGAGAGGGAGTATTGAAAAATGCAGCAAGAAAGTCTCAATTTGTTTTTTCCTTGATCAAATTGAGAAAATTTGAAATTCCACTTTAGTAGACAACTTGGATGCAGTTAAATGATGTGACATGGCTCTTGTCACTCAGTTATCTCAGTAAATTTGAGTTAGAGGAGTTGTAGTTCAGTTAAACATGTGTGATTGTTAATTTGTAGCAATCAAGGTCAGATATTTCAATTTGTTTTCAGTTAAACTAGTTCTAACTATTGAAGAAACTAGTTAAAGGTCAGTTGTGTAGTGAGACTTCATTCTAACTCAGTGATCATCTAGTTAACTGATCAATCAATGCAAAATAACTAGTGCATGTAGAGAATTTGAGTTCCCCAACTTTCGTGGAGATTCTAAGGCAGTGTAACATCAGTTGTAGAATAGTCTTAAGTGTGCAGGTGTTGCATGCAGTCAAATGATCAACCTTGGGAATTGTGAAATCATTTTGGAGGAAATTCCTAAATAATAGAGGCCTAATGTCCTTAGGAATTACACAATGAAATAGGGGCTCAAGCAGAGGTAGAAATTGACTAAGTCTGGGTCACAACTTCTTAGTGAGTAAAGAGATAGGTTATTTACATGCAAGTTCTCCTCAATCTGAGCAAGAAATTGTAATACATCTCTATTCATTAGATTAATGCAAGTAAGAAAAGGTGTTTTTAGCAAATTTCTTTCCCATGCGAAAATATTGTGTGCATGTGCATTATTTCTCTTTGCATGTTTGTGATTAATGCTCTAATTAGTGAATTTAATTCTGTAAAGAAGTGAAGTAGGATTGTGTCTTGTGATTTAGATTAAAATTTCACGAGTAGTTAAAATTCTACGCCATAATTTATATATTAGTTGGAAATCAAAGTGATTTGAAAATTCTCACCCTAAGAACAAATAATGGAGGAGAATACAAGTCAAATGATTTTTTTAGTTATTGCATGAAGAATGGAATACAACGAGAGTTTACCAATTCATACTCTCAATAAAATGGTGTGGTAGAAAGAAAAAACAGGACCAGAGTTGAAATGGTTAAGATCATGTTAGAAACTAAGTCTCTTGGAAATGAGTTTTGGGTTGAAGAAATACACACAACAATATACACTCTTAGCAAATGTCCTACAAAGGCAGTGTTGAATTTGACTCTAGAAGAAGCATGGTCAGGATATAAACCAAGTGTTGCACATATGAAATGTTTTGGTTGTACTACATATGCACATGTTTATAAGGAAAAGAGGAAGAAATTGAATGATAATAGTTTGAAGTGTACATTTATTGGCTACAATATTGAAACAAGAAGTTATAGGCTATTTGACCACAAAGAAAGGAGGGTGGTAATAAGTAGAAAGGTTGTGTTTGATGAGCAGGGAATCTACTAGCCAAAACATGTACACTTTGAATAGAAGAAAGATACAGTGAATACTATTGATGAATCAAATTCTAAGTCATTGAAGATGGATGAAGTTCAGAAGAAGCCTAAGTGGCTTGAAATGATACATTTAGAAAGTAGTATGTTGGATAGAAATTTTGAAAGAAGGATTACTAGATCCCAAAGTTCTCTAATAAATTATGCACTTATGGCATAGGTAATGAACATGGATGAACCACATAATTATGCAGAAGAATCAAGAAATAAGGAATGGAATGAAGCTATGAAAGAAAAATTGAATGCCTTAGTAACAAATGATGCATGGGACTTAGTAAATTTACTAAAGGTAAAATATTTAATTGGCACTACGTGGGTTTATAAAACCAAGTATAAATATGATGGCACAATTGATAAGTATAAGAGTCATTTAGTTGCAAAGTGATATGCACATAAAGAATACATTGATTACATTGAGACTCTCCTGTGGGAAAATTGGATACAATTAGGATGGTTCATGCATTAGTTTCATAGCATAAATGGCCAATCTTTCACATGGACGTTAAATAAACTTTTCTAAATGGTTATGTGGATGAAGAAATTTATGTGGAGTCGCCCAAGGGCTTTGAAGTGCCAGGAAAAGAAGATTATGTTTATAAGTCAAAGAAGGACTTATACCAAGGGCATGGTATTCTAGAATTGATAAGTATTTTTAGGATCATGGCTTAGTTAAAAGTTTATCTGATCCCAATCTCTATATATTCCACTTAGGACTAGATATTTTGATAGTTATCTTATATGTTCATAATTTGATCTACATAGAGAACAATGATGAATTATTTCAAAATTTTAAGTCACATATGATTGATGGGTTTGAGATGAAAGATCTTGGTGAGTTGCATTATTTCATGCGTATTGAATTTTGGTAGAAGGAGGATGGTATTTTCACAAGCTAAGTATATTTGGGACATTTCGAAGAGGTTTAGAATGTTGTGGTGCAAGCTAGCAGTAACTCCTTTGGAAGTTGGGTTGAAGTTATATGAACACGATGAATCTAGTGCAATTGATGTTACTTTGTATCGTCAATTGGTTGGAAGTTTGATCTACTTAACTACAACTCAACCAAATATCTATTTTACAGTTAGTATGGTATTAATATTTATGGCAGAACCTAATGAATTGCATTGGAAAGTAGCAAAGAGGATTTCAAGATATTTGCATGGAACAATTGGATATGGTTTGGTATATAGATCTATAGAAGATTTCAAGTTGATTGGTTATACTGATTCAGATAGGGCTAGATTCATGGATGACCTGAAATCAACTTCAGGGTATTCTTTTAGTATGGGTTCAACAACAATTGCTTGGAGTACTAACAAGCAACCCACAATTTTTCTCTCCACAACAAAAGCAGAGTATAAAGTGGAAACAACAACAACATGTGAAGCAATTTAGTTGAGAATAATTTTAGAGGATCTACATGAGCAACAAGAGTAATCCATTCAGTGGATATGTAATAATCAAAGTGCTATTCAAATCACCAAGAATCTAGTTTTTCATAAGAATACCAAGCATGTAAATATTCAATATCATTTTGTTTGGGATTTAGTTCAACATGGAGAGATCGAGATTGAGTACTATAGAACATATGAACATGTCGTCGATATATTCACTAAATAACTATATAAGGAAAAGTTATTCATGACCACTAGTGTGTAACTAGTGTATAACTTATTCATGACCAAGTTAGAGGCGTATACTTAATTGATCAACAAATTCACGGGTGTTTAACATATTCAATGAGCAAAGTCAGAGGTGTATACATATTCGATCAACAAAGTCACTGGTATATACTTATTCAATGCCCATATTCAAGCGTGACTTCTCTATTCAATCTTAGTGTTTCTTTGAGAAAATATTACTCTATTGCAAAAGCTAAAGTTGGAAGCTTTAAATAGGGAATTTAGATAAGTAGAACGCGTCACCAACATTGAGATACTGATGAAAATTAAGGAAAAATACCTTGGTTGGAGAAAAACTTATGATAAAATAATAAACCCTTAATAAACATACAAAAGGTTGTGAGTTCGGATCTGATGATGACATTGTATCCCAATATTTTATATGAATAAAATATCGACCACAACACCCACATGGTTCCAATAACTTCACTTTGATCGATAGTCAAAGGAAGGTCTTCAATTGAGTTCCAAACACATCACTTTGATTGATGGTCAATTGAGAAGGGATAGGTCTTCAATTGAGTTCCAAACACATCACTTTGATTGATGGTCAATTGAGAAGGGATTATGTGGTCCGAGTACAAAAAATCCATCTATCGGTAGTCTTATGTGAAGAACAATGTAAACTTTGAAAAGAGAACTGATATAATTACCCGTTTCGTTGAAGTAGAAAAAGAGTCAACTGATTTTGAAAAGTGGTGATGCAAAATACATATATATTTTTTTTCGGAGTATATTTTTTACACTTTAAATTTTCTTATTTATCAAATATAAATATTTGTTTTTAAATGTATGCAGCATCAACCCCTTTCTTTCTAGGGCTTGTTTTTGACACACTATATTTTATAATGTATTAATTGTGGATATTTTTTTTTAAATATTACAATTTTAACCTTTAAATTTTTTTATGTCCCAATTGTTTTTTAAATTTGTTACTTAAAAATTCTATAATTATCTTATTTCATTTTAATGTTGATTACTAAAAAAACAAATATAAAAAATTATATAAAAAACATTAAAAAAATAATAAATAAATCAAAATACAATCATTTTAAAAGAATATTAAAAAATAAATTAAAACAAATTATTTAAAAAAATTATAAACCTTACAATTAATTAAGAACAAAATTAAAACCAACCCAATTTTTTTCCTTTAACCATTAAAACTAAATTTAAAAACATAAAAAAAAAAACATTAAAAAAAATGGTAATAAACCTAAAAAAATTCAGTGAAGTTCGAAATGCCCATTTCCCCTTTTATTCCCAAATATATAAAATTAGAATTTTATAGAAATTTCCCACTAACTTTATTTTATATTATTGCCACTTTCTTTACTCTGTTGGTCCCACTGAATCAAGTCAATACAATTTCCCCTTCCATGAATTTTTTATTTTACGGAAAAATTGCCATTTTCTTCACTCCGTTGCCCCATTAACTCAAAGCATTTCCCATCCGTCAATTTATCTTTTTGCATTTTGCTTTTGCCTCAATTTGCGGTTCCATACTCTGCTTATATTTGAAGTCAAGTCAATAAATTTATTTTTGTTCGCTTTCCCATTTATCTTTTTTGCATTTTGTCTTTTCCACATTTACAATTTGCGGTTACATACTCTGTTTACCTTCAAGTCAAGTCAATAAATTTGCGGTTACATACTCTATTTACCCTCAAGTCAATAAATTTCCATTAAATTCCTATTAAATTTTAAATTTCCATTGATATCTGGAAGATTTTTAGGTGTCCATTCTCCTTTTTCCGAGTCAAGATCCTTGCGTGTCCACACGGTTAAATTTATATGAATATCTGGATTTGAATGAAGTTCGAATGATTTTCCTTCTCTGAGCATGTAGAATTGCATTTATGTGCATCACACAAAATTCCACCACTTTCTTCACCGCCTTGACTACACAGCCATTTTCTCTTTTCTCTGAATTTTCTCATTGCATGACAGTTTTCACACACAGGCTGCTGTGATTATAAATAAATACATGGTGAATAACAACAACACTCACAACCTTTGGCTTTGAAAGAAGTGAAGTTGGGAGAGAGAGAAATGGATCATAAATCTATTCTTCTGCTCATCACCATGTTTGTGCTCTCTTTTGCTCATCAACATCATGTGTATGAGTATGAGCAGGCGGCTTGATTCACTGCTTTCAATGGACGCAATATCACGGGGGAACCCTCTTCCTCCATGCCCCATAAAAGGGACTTGGACGCGCTTCTGAGCTTCAAAAGGGGCATCATATCAGATGCACAAGGATGTCTCTCCAACTGGAAGGGCCATAACTCACATAACGTCTGCCGCTGGAACGGAATTTCGTGCACACCAAACACGAAACGAGTGGTTTCAATTTCTCTCTATCTCTGCGGATTGACTGGTACGCTATCCCCCTCTATTGGCAACCTCTCTCTGTTGCGGACTTTACATCTTTCCGAGAATAATTTCAGTGGAAGAATTCCACCGTCTATTGGCAACCTCTCTCTGTTGCGGAGTTTAGATCTTTCCGAATCATTTCAGTGGAAGAATTCCACCGTCTATTGGCAACCTCTCTCTGTTGCGGAATTTAAATCTTTCCCAGAATCATTTCAGTGGAAGAATTCCACCGTCTATTGGCAACCTCTCTCTGTTGCGGACTTTAGATCTTTCCCAGAATCATTTCAGTGGAAGAATTCCCCCGTCTATTGGCAACCTCTCTCTGTTGCGGACTTTAGATCTTTTCGGGAATAATTTCAGTGGAAGAATTCCACCGTCTATTGGCAACCTCTCTCTGTTGCGGACTCTAGATCTTTCCGGGAATCATTTCAGTGGAAGAATTCCACC
>APFE030015623.1:0-14002 GCA_000404065.3 Pinus taeda | reverse complement strand
TAGGGTTTTTTGCCCTAGAAGGCAACCCCTCTCTTTGTATGAGGGTATTGTATTTGAGGCGGCGATATAGATGTGTATTTCTGTGTGTGTGTGAACGAGAAACAGAGAGGTGAGACTGTGAGAGAAAACAGAGGATATTACAGCGGCTTTGCTGTAGGTTGTGTCTCTTCATTTTGCTGGATAATAGAAAGGAAGGACTGGCTGTTCGAGGTGGACGCAGCCCAAACTGGGTGAACCACATATATCTGTGTCTCTCTTGTTTTGTGCGTTTTCTGTGTTTATATTTCTGCAATATTTTATGTGTTCCATTGCTCCGTAATATATAATTTTCTAACATGAGGTTCTCTATGAGGTATTGTTTCCTTATCACATTAGCTGCATTATCATCTATTAGGCCATAGATATATTATTCATTCATTTACAAGTAAAAGAATAATGAGAGCCATACATTCACCACTGTCATAATACATATTCATAACCAACATAATAACAACAAAAGTACCAATGAAACAATATCCATATAATTGACATATGAACCAGTATAATACTCATGAAATAACAAGGACAAATAACCTCATATTAATGATGAAATGACCAACCAGGTTTGTGACCTCCACAAACCACCCGACAATAGACATGGATGAGTCAAATCTCCCTTCAGCCAGTCACACATGTGCCATATTCTAAGCATGAATGTGGGATCTCATAGAACAATTCGTCGAAACCAAACCAAGGCTTATAGAGACCAAACCACCTCAACCCATTAGAGATTTGACTCATCCATGTCTATTGTCGGGTGGTTTGTGGAGGTCCCAAACCCGATTGGTCATTTCATCATTAATATGAGGTTATTTGTCCTTGTTATTTCATGATTATTATACTAGTTCATATGTCAATTATATGGATATTGTTTCATTGGTACTTTTTTTGTTATTATGTTGGTTATGAATATGTATTATGATAGTGGTGAATGTATGGCTCTCATTATTCTTTTACTTGTAAATGAATGAATAATATATCTATGGCCTAATAGATGATAATGCAGCTAATGTGATAAGGAAACAATACCTCATAGAGAACACACCTTTAGAAATGAAATTTCATAGAAATAAAAGGATACATTTACAAAAACATCAAGAAGGACTATACTAGACCCCTACTAGCCATGACAGGCATTTCGTCAAATGAAAGCTATAGGCCTTAACAACATAACTGAGCATAAGGGTGTCATACTTATCTGAGGTTCTCTATGAGGTATTGTTTCCTTATCACATTAGCTACATTATCATCTATTAGGCCATAGATATATTATTCATTCATTTACAAGTAAAAGAATAATGAGAGCCATACATTCACCACTGTCATAATACATATTCATAACCAACATAATAACAACAAAAGTACCAATGAAACAATATCCATATAATTGACATATGAACCAGTATAATACTCATGAAATAACAAGGACAAATAACCTCATATTAATGATGAAATGACCAACCAGGTTTGGGACCTCCACAAACCACCCGACAATAGACATGGATGAGTCAAATCTCTCTTCAGCCAGTCACACATGTGCCATATTCTAAGCATGAATGTGGGATCTCATGGAAGAATTCGTCGAAACCAAACCAAGGCTTATAGAGACCAAACCACCCCAACCCATCAAATAGTGATTCCACCTCATAGTCGGACATCACAAATCATCACTAGATTGATCTCTACCCAAGCCTTATATGGCTCCAGAGCGTTTGTTCCAAACAAGACTTCTAGGACTAGTAACTCAACTCACACCTGCCATCAAGCTCCAAAACATTGGTCCAAAAAAGCCTCCAAGACTAGTAACTCAAACCACCAAGGGCTCTAGAGAATTTTTTCAACTAAGGCTCCAGGACTAGTAACTCAACCCAATTTGTTACAGGGCTCGAGAGCATTTGTCCAACCAAGGCTCTAAGAACTAATAACTCCACCCACAATTAAAGGAACATGAGAACAAACAAGAAGAAAAAGGAAAATGAATCCACAACATCATGGCTATCCACAAAATGGAAAGGTTGGGAAAATTCATTATCAATCATGAAAAATACTCCATACCAATGATAGATCATAACCAAGAAACCATATTCATATGCCATGCATGCCAAAACTAGTGAGAAAAACATACATGCAACTTGGTACCTATAAGGAAAACCTGTTGTATTTTTTGATACCAATGTCGTCTTCCACTTTTCTACGCTTCATTTGCCTTCTTTCTCCAACCATCCAAGTATGCCACACTCCTCCAAGAGTGCTCCAAGAAACTCTAAGTGTCCAAGAGTATGAAAGGGAAACAAAATACAAGAGCTCCACTAACAACTGTCAAAATATTGTGAAGTAATCCGCATAAGCCTTTTTTTCAATGAGGCCTCCCTTCAATTTCCTCCTCACATGCAACCTGTGACCTTTCACCTTCTTTTTATCCTAATTTCCAATATTTTCATAAATAGATGTGCCAAAAATTCCATTTTTCCATTCCAAATCCATTTCCATTTCCTTTTCCAAATCCATTTAGCCATAATAACCGAAACGAAAATGCACAAAGATTTTTTCCCACCATTAAGCTTGGAATATGTGTTCCATGAAAGTGGTTTTATATTATTATATTTCATGGATTTTTTAACCAGGGTTGTTACACTTGTGTTGATATGCAAAACTCTTGTCCCTATCCCATGCTGCCTTTAGATTCTTCTTGATAATCTACCTTTCCAGATCCATCTCTACCAACATGTTCGGTCCAATCCACACCTTGTTCACGGGATCACTCCAATTGATAGGAGTATTACAACTCCACCCATAAAGTTCCTCAAATAGAATCATCTTCAAATATTCTTGATATCATTGTCATACACAAACTCCAATAATGAAAGATACTCTTCCCACTTTCGTTGTTGATGCATAACATACATTCTCAACATGTCCTCTAGAATCCTATTAACCCTCTCTGTCTATCCATCTATCATTAGATGATAAGTTGTATTGAAGGCGAAATTTGTACCAAAAAATACAAACAACTCCTTCCAAAACATTTAAGTGAACCTAACCTCTTTGTTGGATACAATATTTCTAGGAATACCGTGCATCCTCACTATCTCCCTAATGAAGACCTAGGCTATCTCAGTAGATAAATTTGTAGACTTCACTGGAATTAAATTTGCTCCCTTTGTCAACCTGCCAACCACAACCATAGCAGAATCATGTTGTCTAGATGTCCTTGGAAAACCTGTGATGAAATCCATGGAAATGACCTCCCATTTCCATTCTAGAATTGAAATTGGCTATAACAAACCACTTGGATGCTTACTCTAATTTTACCTATTGACAATCCAAAAATCTCACAACAAATGTTTCCACCTCTTTCTTCAAATTTGGCCAATGGTATCACTTGTTAACCGCTATCAATGTCTTCTGATATCCTGGGCAACCTGAATACAAATTGACATGATAATCCCTCAAAGCAAGCTTCTTGAGATGACTATTGTCTGATGCATAAATCCTATCCCTAAATCTAACAAACCCATCTACTGTGAGATGATAGTCCACATCTTGTTCACCTATATCATGTTGTTATAACCTATGTTTAAGCTACTAGTACTTGTTATTCTGTTGTCCTGCCTGTAATATTTGATCATGTAAATTTGTCCCATATGAAATTATATCTCCAATGTGATTTACATGTACTCTTCTACTAAGAACATCCACAACCCTATTCTCTTTTTCCTTAATGTACCTAATCTCGAAGTAAAACTCACTAATCATAGACAACCACCTAGCTTGCCTGACATTAACATTTGGTTGGTCAAATAAGTATCTCAATCCACTATGATCACTCATAAATATGAACCTCCTACCAAGAACATAGTGTCCCCACTTCTTCAATGCATGAATGATAACTTCCAACTTAAGATCATGTGTCACGTGGGTATGCTCATGCTCATTTGATTTCCTTGACTCGTAGCATAATATCTTTCCTTCTTTCATCAAGACTCCACTAAGTCCTCTCTTGCAAGAAGTTATACATACCACAAACTATTTATCTAGATCTGTATTTTTTAGAACTAGAGCACTCATAAGTAACTATTTCAATTGCTCAAAACTAAGTTCATATTCCTTTGTCCATTCAAATTTCTTTCCTTTCCTATGCAAAGATGTAATAGGATAGGAAATCCATGAGAAGCTCCTAATGAACCTCCTGTAATAATTTTCTACTCCCATGAATGATCTGACCTCATTAAAATTCCTAGGAGTTTCCCATTCCATGATAACTCTAATATTTTCCAAGTCCACTGCTATATCTTCCTTGGAAATCACTTGCCCCAAATAATAAACCTTTTTCTGAAATAAATTACATTTATTAAGTTTGGCATACAATTGATGCTATGTTAGTAATTTCAACACTACTGCTAAGTGTTCTACATTTTATTCCTCATTCTTAGAATATATCAATATAAAATCAATGAATACAATCACAAACTTGTACAGATAAGGATGCAACACCCAATTCATCAAACACATGAAACTAACTAGAGAATTAGTTAAACCAAAAGGAACTCCTACAAGCTCATAATACCCATACCTAGTCCAGCAAGAAGTCTTGTAGATGTCATCTTCTTTGATGTGTACCTGATGATATCCTGATCTTAAATAAATCTTTGAAAAAAAAATTTCTCCCTTCAACTGTTAAAAAAAATCATCAATCCTTAGAAACAAATACCTTTTCTTGATGGTTACCTTTTTCAAATGCCTATAATCAATGTAAAACCTGAGAGTGCCATCCTTCTTCTTCACAAACTACACTAGTGCATCCCAAGGTGACACACTTGGCCTAATGTATCCCTTGTCAATCATTTCCTTTAACTACAAATTCAATTAAACTAACTCTAGAGTGCTCATCCTGTACGTTGCCTTTGATTCTGGTGCTACTATCGGCATCGACTCAATAGAAAATTTCACTTCCCTATGAGGCCATAACTCTGATATATTTGCTAGAATTACATCCTGAAACTGCTATGAAACTGGATACCTCTTCAAGACTTCTACATCATCAACATCCTTACCTTTTTCATTAGAAATATGAACTGAAAACAATACACATCCTTTCTAGATACTGCACTTGGCCTACATAGTTGTAACCATACTCACTAATGTAGGCTTCTTCTTACCCTTCAAGATTATTTTCTCTCCATCATCTTCCAAACACTCAATAGCCTTATCATAGTAATCCACGTTAGGCCTGTAAATGTACAACCAATCCATACCCAAAAACATATTGTATTATCCCAATGGAGGCATGTTGAGATGTACTGACGTAGACATACCATTCAACTCAAATGGACACATTCTTACCCAATGGTGAACTCTTTTCTTGGTACCTTAGCCAACTACACTAACAAAGGTTCTACATGCACTTCTTTATTCAAACCACACTTATCCACCAGGATAGGATTAATATAACTATAGTTAGATCTAAGGTCAATAAAAATAGAACCAGCTTGATCAAAACGCTTACCTTCCATCTTGATAAGATATGTTTGATGATCAACCTTCCTATTATTGAATGGTACATTTATATGAGGAATATTATGTCTAACATCCCCCACTATTTTTTCCTCCTAAGAACTATACATATGTGGTCTACCACCCCGATGCTATGGAAAATCTCTCTTGTGATGACCCTTGGCAGAAGTCAAGCATTGTCAAGGATTCCTTCCATCATCCTTGTTCTCCTGCTTAGAATGAAATCACTGTCCTTTGTTAGCTAAATTGAAATTCTTGTGTGGTGATGCATTCTCGTTTTCATTTGTATCCTATGGTTTTCCTCTCTTCTTAACCCACTTTCCCTTATTCTTCTCATTACGTTTCCAATACTACTTAGCCTAAGACTTGATCTTGATTGATCATAACTGTGTTTCAACTTTCAGATGTCTTCCTCTAGTGATCTAGGCTCATAGAACTCAATCCTATCTTTAAATGATACTGGAAACTCACGGATGAATCTTTGAATCTTTTCTTTCTCCTCCTTAAGGTAAGGCACATACCTTAAAAACTGTAAGAATTTCCTAGTATACTCCTCATTGGTCATAGATCCAATCTTCAACTCATAGAACTCCTTTTCCCTAGCATCGTAGTATCTCTCAGATAGATACTTTTTCCTTAAAATTCTCTTGAACTCACTCCAAGTCAACTCCTCTTCCCGAATGCCTCTGACATTCTTTACATCTTCCCACCAAACATTTGCTTTCCCTTTAAGACTAAAAGTGTTAGGTCCCTACCATACTAGTGTAACCCCTTATTGTTATTAGTAAAACCCCCTTATTATCTTGGTGTGCCCATGTAGTCCTCATATTTTTATTATTGTGCCCCATAGAAGCCCACTATTGTTATTGTTGTGCCCTTACATTATTATTTTTACATTGGCTCTGATTATATTATGGCCCCTTAGACTGTTATATATAGAAAGGAGGTCTTGTCATTTTTATCATCTAAGAATTGTTCATTTGTGTAATGTAAAGGATGTTTCCCCCTCAAAGAGGCTTATTTTGAAGCCATTTATCTGTCTTTTCTATCTTTTTGTGAGCTTGTTTCATAACATTTGGTATTGAAGCTTTGGATTATAGGGTTTCACTACTCCAAATACATCATCATGTAATTTTCTCTATAATTTTTTTCTTCAACGTTTCAGAAGCTAAAAAAAACCCTTTTTAGATGAAATCTCAGTAAACCTCGGGTCGAGATTTCTGATCTTATCTCACTATATTTTAGTGTATATGATCTGAGGAAGTTATGGTTTTTGTAAGATCCAAAATTTAATCTAAAATGGGTCATCGTGGAATTTTCGCTAAAACTTTTTTGCTACGAGATTTTAGAACCTAAAAAAAAAACTTAGTTGAGAATAAATTGGTCTAAACCTCAAGTCCAAATTTTGGATATATGATTTGAGGAATTTAGGGTTTTTGCAGAATCCCAAATTACATCCTAAACAGGTGCCCTTGGGAAAATCGTCATAACTTTCTCTCTGAGAATCAGATTGAAATGTCACAAGAAGTTATAGAAATAGGACATATTGTATTTTGTTTGGGTATAATTTTTAGAACCTAAGGTTGAAACAATGACACATGGAATGTCGTACAAGTTCACTCTATTGAACTAGTCTATAATTAGGTCATTGCGGGAGATTGGGAATAAACATTACTTCAGGAATCCAATTCCAATCAGACTTGCAGAGTTAGAAAGAGGACTCGGAGGGCTATTACACACCAAAATTTCAGAACTTAAAGATCCAAAAGTACAGAGTTATAGTTGTTTCAAGATCGAGCTCCTAAAATCAAGAAAAAGAAAGATGAGGAAGTTTTATTGCAAGGATCCGGTAAATTAGATACTACAAATGGAGAAATATTTTGATCTACATGGTGTACCACTATTACAAAAGGTACGTATTGCATATAATTATTTGGAATCGAATCAATTTTTATGGTATAAAGGGCTTTATTCTCGTAAACCACTTGTCACGTGATCAATTTTCACAGAGGAAATGATAGCACATTATGAGGATACAAAGAGCAACACCTTCTTTAGCCAATTGATAACTCTCAAACAAAAGGATTCAATGGCAAAGCACATTGAGGACTTCCAAAATTTGAATATAAGGGTAGATGATATTCCAGAGAAGAAAATGGTTGATGTCTTCATAAGGACTTTAAAGGATAACATTCAACACGAGGTTCGTCTTTGGGAACCTGATTCATTGGAGAAGGCATTCAAGTTGGCAAGAAAAATTGAAAGCAAAATTATGGAAACAAGGATTCCCACAACTCATGACTATAATTATGGAAGGGTTTTTTCTGCTAGCCTTCCACAACCTTCAGGTTTTAGACCACAACAATTCGAAGAAAAAAGAGAAAAAGGGCTTTGTTACAATTGTGATAGAAAATATAGTAAATGTCATAAGTGTGCTAGGAAGAAATTATTTTACATTGATTATGAAGAGGAGGAAGAAAATGATCAAGAAACATCAAAGGAAGAGGATATACACCAGGAACCCACCCCAGAGAAAGAAGAAATGTATCCAACCATATCTTGTAAAGCATTGGAAAGAATTACCACTCCTCAAACTCTCAATATAGAAGGACCTATCAAGAAGAAAAAGGTTCGAGAAGTGAAAGATCACATTGAGAAAGAAGAAAGAAATCCACCCATATCTTGTAATGCATTTGATGGAATTACCACTCCTCAAGCTATCAATATAGAAGGACATATCAAGAAGAGAAAGATTCAAGAAGTTAAATATCACATCGAGCATCAAGAAATGAATCCGACCATATCTTGTAATGCATTGGAAGAAATTATCACTCCTCAAAATATCAAGATAGAAGGACATATCAAGAAGAAAAAGGTAATAGTGTTGATTGATTAAGGAAGTACCCATAATTTAATTCATTGTAAGATAGACAAGGAATTGAATTTCTTCCTATATCCAGCACCAGAGTGTCAAGTGATGGTTGCAAGTGGAGGAAACATAAATTTCTCTAGAAAGTTCCATAATATCATTCTATCCATGGGAGAATATGTATTGAATAACCCAATGCTTTCCATTCCAATGGGTGGTGCTGATGTGTTAGGTCCCTATACTACTAGTGTAACCCCTTATTGTTATTACTATGACCCGCTTATTATATTTTTGTGCCCCATAGAAGCCCAATATTGTTATTATTGTGCCCTTACATTATTATTTTTATGTCAGATTTGATTATATTATGACCCCTTAGACTATTATATATAGAAAGGAGGTCTTGTCATTTGTATCATCTAAGAATTGTTCGTTTATGTAATGTAAAGGAGATTACCCCCTTGAAGAGGATGAATTCTAAGGTGTTTATCTCTTTTTTCTAACTTTTTATGTGCTCGTTTCATAACATTTGGTATCAGAGCTTTTGACTCTAGGGTTTTGCTACTCCAAATAGGTCATCATGGAATTTCCACTATAACTCTTTTTCTGCACCGTTTCAGAAGTAAAGAAAAACATGTTTGCGATGAAATCACTCTAAACCTCAGATCCACAGTTTAGATCTTGTCTCGCTATATTTTCGGAGAGATGATCTGAGGAAGTTAGGGTTTTTGGAGACTCCCGAATTACATCCTAAACAGGTGACCCTGGGAAAATTGTCATAACTTTCTCTCTAAGCATCAGACTAAAATTCCATAAGAAGTTATAGAAATAGGACAGGCTGTATTTTGTTTTGGTATAATTTTCAAAACCTAAGGTTGAAATAGTGACACGTGGCACATCGTACAAGTTCACTCTACTAAACTAGTCTATAATTAGGTCATCATGGGAGATTGGCAATAAATTTGAATCCAATTGCGATTAGAATTCCGGAGATAGAAAGAGGACTTAGAGGGCTATTATAGGGAAAATTTTCAAAACATAGAGATAAGAAATTATAAAGTTACAATCATTTCAAGATCGAGCTCCTAAAATCAAGAAAAAGCAAGATGAGGAAGTTTGATGGCAAGGATTTGGTAAATTGGAAGAAGGATGAAGCAAGGAATGAATGGAAGAAGGATGAAGAAGTGTGGCCGCTCATTCAAAAGTTGCAGAATATCCCAATTCAAACAATATTTCTAGAACTTGACAAGGAAGGAAAAATCATATTGGAGCCTGGAGCAGTCACAGAAACAAGAACTCGACAACTATGAAATCGATCAATTTCAGAGTATCTCATCAAGTGGAATAACTTATCCACTGAAGATTTGACATAGGAGGACAATGATTTTAAATAAAAGAATCAAGAACTACTCAAGTGTTGACGACAACATGTTTTGAAGGAGAGGGGCATGTTAGGTCCCTATACTACTAGTGTAACCCTTTATTGTTATTAATACAACCCCTTTACTATATTGTTGTGCCCATGTAGTCCCCATATCGTTATTATTGTGCCCCATAGAAGCCCACTGTTATTATTATTGTGCCCTTATATTATTATTGTTATGTCGGCTCTCATTATATTATGACCCCTAAGACTCCTATATATAGAAAGGAGGTCTTGTCATTTGTATCATCTAAGAATTGTTCATTTGTGTAATGTAAAGGAGGTTGCCCCCTCGAAGAGGCTGAATTCTAAGGAATTTATCTCTCTTTCCTATATTTTTGTGCGTTGATTTCATAACATGATGGTTTACTAGGAGTCCAATGGCTACAATCTTTGGGTACAATAGATTTTAATTTTAGAGAACTTTTCTTGAAGTTTTTTTGGAATGGAAAGGAAGCTGAATTGAGGGGTATCAAAGGGAAACCGAGAAATATGGTCAACTCTAACAACATGAAAAAGCTTTTGAATAAATAACAATAGGGTATAATTGCACAATTATGTTCACTAGAGGATCCCACATCAAAATCATGCATTTCTCCAGATCTCCAAAATACTTTGGACAATCATTCCAAGATATTTGAGACTCCCAAAGGCCTCCCACCTATTCGTGATCATGATCATGATATTAATTTGATTCTAGTAATTGTTACTCCAAACATCAATCCTTACAGATATCCATATGCCCAAAGGAGTGGGAACTCATTCAGAAGTTGCAAAAGATCCCAGTTCAAATAGTATTGTGAGAACTTGACAAGGAAGGAAAAATCATATTAGAACCTAAAGTAGTAACAAAATTGTGAAATTGATAACTACGAAATATATCAATTTCAAAGTATCTCATCAAGTGGAAGAACTTACCCACTAAATATTCCACATGGGTGGACAAGAATTTATACAGAAGCATCAAGAACTACTTAAGCGTTGAGGACACCACTTTTTGAAGGAGAGGGGCATGTTAGGTCCTCATGCTCCTAGTGTAACCCCTTATTGTTATTAGTACAACCCCCTTATTATATCGTTGTTCCCATGTAGTCCCCATATTGTTATTATTGTGGCCTTACATTATTATTGTTATGTTGGCTCTAATTATATTATGACCCCTTATACTCCCATATATAGAAAGGAGGTCTTGTCATGTGTATCATTCAAGAATTGTTCATTTGCATAATGTAAAGGAGGTTTCCCCCTTGAAGAGGTTTATTTTGAAGGTGTTTATCTATCTTTTCTATATTTTTGTGAGCTAGTTTCATAACATAGCTATTGTGGCCTTCATGTTTTGTGACTAATCACGCAATATGAAAAACTTATTCATACCAACCAACCAAGCTTCTGGATCTTTTGATTATTCATTTATACATCAAATGTAGGAGGCTTCTCTTTCTTGAACTCCTTTGGCAAGTACTTCTTCCCACTCCTCCTATATGGATGGTGATAGTGATGACAATTTTGTCTATCTAAACCATAACTAGAATAGAAACCACAATCATTAACCCTCTCGTTAGGTGTATCCAAGAACCTACCATATTTGACTGTATCATCCCCGTCAAACCTGTAACCTGACTGAGACCTACTACCATATTCCCCATTGCTCCTTGCCTCATGTCCATGACCGATCCTAAGAATTACTTGTCTCTGCAAATATGATAGGCACTAAAGAATCATTGAATTAACCTTTGCTTGTTTGTCCTATGCTTTGAAAAGTCTTTCTTATGACCGCATTATTCTGTCGTTATCTACCTTACACTTTTTGATCTCTGCTTTCAATATTCTCAACGTGTATTCTATGTTGGGGGAGTACTCATCACCATCCTACTCGTTTGATAGGTAGGGAGAATCATGTGAACTGTAGTCCACAATTTTACTTGTCATACTTGATCTTCTACCAATATGAAAATATATGCTTTTAAATCAACCAAACGTAAACATAAACAACATACCTTAGTGAAGTTTAGAGGACGTTATCCTATTTGCAAGATCAATCTAGATTAGCAAAACACACACACACACACACACATATATAATTAAATCAACATATCAATCATCTTGACATCAACATCATCAACCTTTACATGATGAAACTACTTACAACAATGACATTTGTAATGCATGCATAATGAACACATATACAACTAACATGCATGCATGACAAATACATTCCACCCATCTAGTCCAATTGTTGAACCTAAGAGCTATGATATCATTATGTAAGAACCCTCCCATATCTACCCAGTTTCATAGTCCTGCCAAGATAAACATGAGAGGAAGAACTTCAATGACATGACTTGACCTCCTAGCTTCACTGAGGAAATGGGGGTAGCCACGGAATAGAAACTGGCATCTCATAACATCCTATAGGGACTACAGATAACTCAAAGGCTAAGTAACCACCCCATGTGTTCAAAACCTAAGTTACACACCTTTTTCTCTAACTTGTGTCCCCAAATGTACCCACAATAAGCCCTCCATGTGGTTGGAAGCCTCCAATCACAAGCACAACCTTGAATCCATGTAGTTGCAACCAAAAATTTTCATTTTAAAGGTAGTGGTCCAATATTCAGAGCCACATTTTTAGGTCAGCCTCTAGAGCACTAACCAAAAATCAATGATACTTTCCATAATGATAAAAGACATCTGGAAAAAAATATTCATACAAAATTTTATCACGTACTTGACCTATCTAGGCCTAACCATGAAACTCATTTTGTCAAACATGTTGAGGACATGTAATCTACAGGTGATGAGTGGATATTTAAACATAGTTGTCTGGTACTTATTTGAGATCCATCGAGGTCTAATTCAATCTCATAATAGCTATAATAACATATATTATCTGATGCATTCATTAACCATTCATAAACAAGAAAAACATATAAAGAGCGATAGTTAGAACCTATTATGAAACCATACCTATAACCAACATATAACCATAATAATAACCTTGATATAACAACCATGAAAGGCACATGATAACAAGTAAAATTTACTGATGAAAATACAATAGGAAAATAGCTCTTATTAACATATGCAAAATCCAACCATGTTAGGGACTTCCACGTACCACCCAACCATAGATTGGGTTGAACAAAATATCTCTTTTAGCTAATCACCCCCACACCATATTCCAGGTGTGAATGTGGGATCTCATTCAATAAACAAAAAAAAACCAAACAAGGGATTCCAAAGGAAAAACCACCTCAAACCTAAGTCAATGTTCCACCTCATGGTCATACATCACTAAAACCAACCAGATGGTCTTTACCCATGTTATCCAGGGTTCAAGAGTGTTTGTTCCAACAATAGCTCCAGGAACTAATAACCCAACCCATAGCCTTCCAAGGCTCTAGAGTGTTTTTCCAACCCAACACCTAGACTATTACCTCAGCCCACCAAGGGATCTAGAGCATTTGTCCAACCTAAGCTCCAGGACTAGTAACTCAATCAAAGTTATTCCAAAGCTCAAGATAATTTTTTCCAACTAACATCTCCAAGAACTAGTAACTCAACGCACAACCATAACGAACCTGAGCACCAATCATAAAAAAAAAGTGGAAAAACCCACAACAACATGACTATCTAGGAAATGGAGAAGCTATGCAAAATCACTATTGATCTAGGCAATATTCCATGCCAATGACAAATCATAACTAGATATTAACATGCATAAACAACAAGGAAAATCACACACGAAACCTGTTACGTGAAAACCAATCTAATTATAGTTGTTGATCCACCTGTCCACTTGTTCTTTCCTGATTTTCTTTGCCTTCCTTCTCAAAATCCAATGAAATCTAGATTACTCCAAGCATGCCCCAATAATTCTCCAATAGTTCTCTAAATGTGCTAGAGTACAAGAGAGGGAGTATAGAAGAGAGCCAAAGACCGAATTGACAAAAGCTATGAACTGATCCTCAGAAGCCTTTTTATCATTGAGGCTTCTCTTTTCTTCATTTTTCCTTAATTTTCATTCAATTTCTTCTGAATGCAATTATGTGACCTTTCATATCGCTTTTCTCCTATTTTCCATTATTTTCATAAATAAAGTGCCAACAAATGCAGCTTCACCTTTGCCAATTCCTTTTCTAATTTCCATATCCCTT
>APFE030015615.1:0-45581 GCA_000404065.3 Pinus taeda | reverse complement strand
GATTTCAGCAGGTACTCAGGGGGAGTATGGGCAGCAGAATATTTCTCTAGGAAAGAGATTATCTTGGTTTGCCCTTTTCCCTTGATGTCAAAGGGGGAGATTGATTGGTTGTTGTTGCCATCAAGTCCAAAGGGGGAGATTTTTGGCATTATGATACATATGTTGTACTTGATAGCAACCGACTCATCTCAGATGATAAATTATAGTGCAGCAAAGTTCACGCACTTTCATGAATATAAAAGTTTATTTCATGTAGAGAAAAGTTCACGCACTTTTATGCGGAGAAAAGTTTATTTCATGTAAAAAGTTCACGCACTTTTATGCGGAGAAAATTTTATTTCATGTCGAGAAAAGTTCACGCACTTTTATGCGGAGAAAATTTTATTTCATGTGGAGAAAAAGTTCACGCACTTTTATGCGGAGAAAAGTTTATTTCATGTAGAAAAAAAAAAGTTTTATGTGGAGAAAATTTTTATTTCATGTGGAAAAAATTTCACGCACTTTTATGTGGAGAAAAAGTTTATTTCATGTGGAGAAAAATTTTATTTCATGTGGAGAAAATTTCACGCACTTTTATGTGGAGAAAAAGTTTATTTCATGTGGAGAAAAGTTCACGCACTTTCATGGTTGGTTCATGGGATTGGTCCGACATTTTTTTGATCCTATGGTTTTGGTCCATGGTATTGCATCCAAAAGTGTTGATCCCAAGTATTGGGTTCATGGTATTGTGTTATTATGGTTTTGGACCGTGGTATTGTGAAAGGCCTAAGACTATAAAAGGGGAAGGAGATCATTTGGCAAACCATCATCTGAATCATTGAATATCTGATAAAGTGCTAGATCTGGAATACTATGATTGGGTTATGGTGCAGATCTGGATCTGAGATAAAGAGGGATATCACTGGTTGATGGAGAACAAGATCTAAGGATAGATCGGGATCAAATGGTTTGAAATGAACTATCTCTATATATTTGATTATGCTTATTCTAGATCTGTATACTGACGCTTGCAATGATCTGATCTAGGTATAACTTAAGTTTGAAATCGCTGCAAGTCATGTTTGAATATTTATAGATCTGTACGCGGGTTGGCTTTGGTGTAAGTGCATATGTATGCAGGTTTGGTTCATTGTAGTAGCATATACAACTTGAGCTATGATATTTGAAGTCACAGGTGGTTCTGGTTGTTGATGGGTTTTGATGACAGTTTAAAGGTGTTAGTATTCTGCATATCCTATTTGGTTTATTGTGTTTAGCTTCAGTATTGATGGATGAGAACTAATATTGGATCAGGATCATAATGACTCATATTTATGTGATCTGATGGACTAGATCTAGGTGCTAACACATATATTATCCTTGTATATGTATTGATCTGGTGTTTGGGTGATTCAGAAGATTGATTGATTATGTGCTTCAATGATATTAATGGGTCCAGTATGAAAATTGGATGAAACATGGCCTTTCAGATTATGTGTTGTGCTTCAGGAGTATCCAGTCTGAAAATGTATGAAACGTGGTACCTGGAGGAGAGAATATTGTAGGCCGGCACCTACGTACTAGTATCTTAGCTAGTACAAGAACTATGGGGGTTGTAGCTCCCTTCTAGGAGAGACTGGAGAACGAGTGAGGGTTGTAGCTCTCTGCAGGTAGAAGCCTGCGTACTAGTATAAGACTGCACCAGTACAGAAACATTGTAAAAGGATTTTCTTATTAAGAAGAAGATTGAGATGACTTTCAGTAGGTGGTTTTCACCCACATTGGGTTTCCACCTTATATCATGGTGTTCATGTGTGTGACTTATGTGTGCTGATCTGTTCTATTTTACTGCATCTGTTTACTGTTAATATGGTTGATAATGTTCTAATGCACTCATTAAGGATCATCTAACTGAATCATAAGAAGTTGTGGAAGTAGCATATATGAATCTGAATATGGAAATTAAAAAGTTTTATTGACGTGATAATACTGATTCACCCCCCCCCCTCTCAGTATTATTTCCAACAGTTGAATATTGTAATTCATGTGATAATGTAGCTGATATATTTACTAAGCCTCTTGGTAGAATCAAGTTTGAATTATTTAGGGAAATGTTTGGAATACTTGTGAACCCCTTTCTCCATTAAGGGGGAGTCTTGAAGATAATGGAGAATATGTAAATCTGGAAAGATTCGGTCCACTAGAACCTTAGATTAGGAATTATTTCCTATTTCCTAGGAAACTATTCTAACTTTCCTAGATGTGTAAACACTATGTATAATTTTGATTATAAGACGATTATATGTAGAGCATTCTGTTAGAGGCAATCTCCAAGTGGAACTCCTCACTTGTGAGCTATGCACTTAATCAATAACGTTGATTCTTTAGTTTATTTAACACAATTAGTGCTGAGATTGCAGTTCCTGCCCCCACCTTCTACTCCCTGGGCGCAACAATCACGTCTCATTATACACTGTGAATGCAAATTAATCAAACTCTGGTGAGATAAAGATAAAGTATACTTTCTTAAATGAATGGCCAGATTTGACAAAGGTGCTAAGGTACTTACAGTGATACGGTGAGCAGTAAACCATAGACTAACCAACCGGATGTATAGTAAAGACAAAATTCTACTTGTGTTTCCAAATTCATAAAATTTCATTGATTAAATTCCATATCATTTGTCATGATTTGTTCCATGCATTTCACATTTGTAACCATTTCACTGCCATACATTGTTTTAAACGAAGTTATCACATCCGTACTAGTTAGCCTGAAACACCATCGCATACACTCTATCGTTGGACAAACATTCTACAACAATTGTGAAAGATGACTACAGAAACAAAATAAAACTTTACAAGAAAACACCTGCACATGTGTCCAATCATAAAAGCTAATAATTTGATTTGAACTTAGTAATATGTCCATTCATGAAAGTTAATAATTCGTAGTCTATTGGTTCCTATACTTTTATTCTTCTCGGTCACATTCCACAAAAAATATAGATTAGAGTAGCATGAGAACAAAAGAGAGATTTACACATTTACCCCATCACATGCTCAAGATAACACAAGGAATAATGATGAGATATGAGAAAGTGTTTTAGCAACATTGAGAGGAATAATGATGAAATTATGATGTGATGTTGGAATTATTTTGGGTAATATCTAGAAATTTTTTTGTAGTATAACTAAAATACATATATTGTATACAAGTTTACCCCCTCAAGGTAAAACAAGGAATAATGATGAGATATGAGAAAGTGCTTTGGCAACATTGAGAGGAATAACTATGAAATGTTAAATGTGTGATTTTAATGGTAATTAGATTATGATGTGAGGTTGAAAGTATTATTGGTAATATCTAGACTTTTTGTAGTATAATTAAAAATACATTTAAAATTTTTGTAGTATAACTAAAAATATATATGGATTTTTTATAGTATAATTAAAACTATGGTTTTTTAATTTCCTTAGAGTAATGATGACATGGAATCCATATAGAAAAGATGACAAGTGGCAACTATGGATTAGTTGATGATGTGGTAGCAAGAAGTGTATCGAGGTATCCAAGCCTTTACGCATTTGAAAATTTTTAAACTTTCCAAAATAACCAATGTAGTATCGTTCTATTTCTATGTAAATAGTTTTTCTTTTTTAGAGTTAACTATTTTGTTGTGGTGTCTAGAAATCCATGGAGTATAATGATGTAACAAATGAATTTATTAATGAAAAAGAAAACTAGAAATTACTGTGGAAAGAAACACTAGATTAAACTAGATTATCACCAAGATCCGGAAATAGAAGTTGATGGATAATATTAGGACAATCTTCCCTTAAATCACTCCTAAAAATCCCTAGTTGTTGATTAGTAAGATTTAATATGATGGGAGAAAAAAAATTCTATTAAATCACTCAGTTGCAGAAAAAAAAAAATGAGTAAAAGGGTTGGGATAAAGCACCACAAGAGAGAAAGGTAGGCTTTAAAAGAAGAGAAGCCTAGGTGAGTGGGTTGGCAGATCTTGAAAAGAAGGACATCGTTAAAAGAAAATCAACTAGGGAAGAAATGCATGAATATACCTCATAAGGAATCACAGGGGTTGTTGATTTCAAACGATAAGAATAATATTTGCTCGGAGTGAACTTGAGGGGAATTAGTTCATGGATGGGTGGAATGTATTTCTTCCCGAGATAATTCCCAGTACTGTACTAAATGACTAAGGAACTTCCAGTGGTTTCTTTCGAGTCATGGTGATGGTTAGAATCTGAATATATTTAAAATAGATTTCGCAGACTAGAATTCAATTATATTGAAGATGGACTTTGTTGGTAAGAATTCGATTATGCTTAAGATAGATTTTGATGGTTAGAATTTGATTACCTTTAAAATAGATTATGTTGATGAGCAGAGATGTAATTCTTTTAAATAGCCCAAGTTCAGAGGTAATTTTAATGTTTTTTTGAGTGTGATTAACTGTTGGAAATATTAGGAATACTGGTTGCTTAGATCGAATATTTGTGCTAGTCATATTTGTATTTATACTAAAATTGTTGGACCATATAAGTTACTAATGGTTATGGAATTTGTGCAACATGATTATTGACTGATATGAAATATGATATATGTTATCAGTTAAGCAAGTGTGGATTTTCCTCTCTTACTGAAGGATTGACTTTGGAAAATGCATAGTAGTAGAGACTTATTATGAACTGGAGAAAACATTAAGTGTAGTTATCATGTAGAGTAGATATTTACTATAGACTATATGATCATAAATAAGCATGCAAGATTATAAATAAGGTAAGCACATAAAATTTAGGAGAATGGATACTCTTACATTCTATGACTGAGGTAAAGAAAAATTGACTAAAGGAATTAATGGACTTGAGATCAGTCGTTTGGATATAATGGGTTTATTTTTAAGAAAAGACAAAATTATAATTAGGTGGCTATAAAGGCATGAGCATATTTGAAGATTAAAGAAAAATTATATTGATTAACCACTGACAGTAATCAGGAACCCAATTGTATAAAACTTGAAAGAAGAAATCATTCAAGGTAAGGATATTACCTTAATTTATTACTCAGAGAACAAAAAGACAAGGGCACAAATCAAAACCACCAAAATTAACCGCAAATTATATAATTTTCTTTTATCATTAAACGAAAGGATTATGCTCCTCTGAAGGTTATGTATATGATATAGAATGCGGATAAGAAGTAAACCAATAATATGATGGTAATATATGGTTAGAGACCAGATAATCATTCAATAATGAGGAAAACGAAGTCTTGAATTTTACAGGGAATATCAAGACTCAGTGCAGGGGAAATCAATATGCAAATATTATCCAACAATTGTGCATCCTAGAATAGTAGAAGCAAGAAATAAATCTTATCTGTCAAAACATATATACATTAACACACTGGCTATTAGGTTAAAACAATATTCACTAGACAATATGTCGGTAAGCCTATATATACAGTAAAGACTGATGCAACGGAACAAGGGTAATTGAGATTATTATAAACCAACAAATTGTATGCAATGGTAATTAAAAGGGTAAACATAATTACAACCAAGGAAACTCTTCCTCTTTAAAGAAATGAATTATATCCATGGTGATGTAAAATACCAGTAGAAGGAAGTAATAAATACATATCTATATACTCTGATGTCATGAGATATCCATAAAATAACATTGACATAAATCCATATGCAGTTAACATGAAAAAAGGAAAAAACAAATTATAGAGTAGAGCCTTATGAGGGCATGATGACATAATCAAGGTTTAATTTTCTGCCTAGGAAAGATAAGTTAAAACCAAAACCATCCTTTAGGAGTTATTAGTTACAATTTACAGCTTGTAGAGAAGTTGAATGTCTACCACAGACCCTAACATGTATTTAGTGAGGCGTCAAATAGCGATAAATTATGAAGTGTGAGAAAACCATTTGTAACTCTAGTTAGCCACTATTAATGGCTAATCTGTGTTGGGTTGTGTTATATTCTTTCCACAACTAGCCCACGTAGTTAACCAGGGGGTTAGAGGGGGGGCAGAGCCCCCCCTTTGTTGTGCCGATTTCATAGTGGGGGGGTCATAGGGAGTTTGAGGGGTTCATGTAATCCCCCTCTATGGGGCCCAGGGCAGTGCCCCATAAAATTTTGTTTTTTGGACCCTATATTAGGTTGGGCATACCTAGCTATGGTTTTGTGCATGGTTTTCCGTACATGGTTTTGGATGTGATGGTTTTTGTCCATGGTATTGGATGCTTCGGCATGTATAAATATGTATTGTAACATTGAAACGAACATAATGAAAAAATCAAGCTAGTAGTCCCAGTTTTGGGATCTAAGGGAAAATCTCTGTGTATATGTGTTTTATGTGTTATGCTCTCACATTGTTTATTTTTTGTGTTTTAGAATTCATATGCAGGTAATTTTTGTACAGGGTTAAAACCTACATTTGATATCAAAACTATTTTGGCTTCAAGGGGATGCCTTTATTGCTGAGGGGTCTCGCTCGGGCCTATGGTAAACCCTGTTCAGTGGGAGATATGTGGGATCGATTCTGGTGGTGAAAGAATATGGCGAGTAGTGGAAAGATAGAGATCGAGAAATTTAATGGTCAAAGTTTTGAGTTATGGAAACTCAAGATGGAGGATCTGTTGGTGGATCATCATTATAGGAGGAGTGATGGGGTTTACTTTCTAGATGAGTTTAAGAAATAAAATCCACCTACCTTTTATGGAGAGATGAAGGAATCATAGGATGCAGAGCCATGGTTTCTCGGTATGAGTAAATTCTTCAAATTGCATGATTATTCGGAAAACATGAAAGAAAAGATAACCACTTTCAGTCTCAAAGGCAAAGAAAATATTTGGTGGAAAGATGTGAAGAATGTTAAAGGTATACATGAGGAGGATTTGACTTGGCATGAGTTTGAGAGGCTCTTCAAGAAGAAGTATTTATCAGAAAAATACTTTGATGATAGAGCTAAGGAGTTTCAAGAGTTGGAGATGGGTTCCATGACAAATGATGAGTATACTAGCAGGTTCTTAGAGATTTTGAGATATGTGCCTTACCTCAAGGAGGATAAGGCTAAGGTTCAAAGATTCATCACTCGACCTCTAGTAGCATGTAGAGACTGGATTGAGTTCGATGAGCCTAGATCATTGGAGGCCATCTGAAAGTTGAAACATTGTTATTAGCAATTGAAGTGCAAGCTTGAGCCTAAGCGTGACATGAAAGGAAATGAGAAAGATAAAGGAAAATGGACACCAAAGTGAGGAAGACCTTAAGTGCCAAGTGAAAAATAAAATGTAGTCCCTTATAAGAGGTTAAATACAATTGAGAAGGGACATGGAGAGCAACACGCTAGAGGTGGTGGTAGAGAACCATTGCAATGTTGGATATGTGGAAAGGATCATCATAAGAGGGATTCTCTGCAATATAATAGTGATAGTAGACCCCCGATCTATAGTTATTAGGAGGCACATATAGTTGGTGATGTTGGTCATAACATTCCTCATATCTATCCAGTTGTGGACCTACAGTAGAACATTTTAACGTACTAGCATTGGGATCTAGTATGATTTTGGGTATGGATTGGATATACCTTCACAAGACCAAAGTCGATTGCTTCGTCAAGGCCATTGAGTGTGTGGATGATAGTGGGGAAAAGATAAATTTGCAAGGAAAGAAAAAGCGTACATCAGTGATGATGGTTACAGCTATGCAGGGTGAGTGTAGTTGTAGAAAAGGTTGTGTGATGTTTGCAGTGCACATTTTTAGTGACAAAGGTAAGGAAGTTGGGGATGAAATTTTTTTGAGAAGATACCTAGTTCTGCATTAGTTTCAGGATGTATTTATTGAGGAAATTATAGAGTTTCCACCTCATAGGGAGGTAGACATTTCTATTGAGTTGGTGTCGGGGGCAGCTCTGGCATTAAAGGCACCTTACCAAATGAGCACACCTAAGTTGCTAGAGTTGAAATTGCAGTTGATGGAGATGATTTACAAGGGATACATTAGGCCAAGTGTATCACTTTGGGGTGCACCAATGTTGTTCATAAAGAAGAAATATGGTACTCTCAGATTTTCCATTGATTACAGGTAGTTGAACAAGGTAACGATGAAGAACATGTACCCTTTGTTAAGGATTTATGATTTTTTTGATTAGTTGAAGGGAGCATCAATGTTCTTTAAGATCAACTTGAGATTGGGATACCATTAGGTGCGCATCAAGGAAGAGGATATATTCAAGACTATGTTCAGGACCAGGTAGAGACATTATGAGTTTATTATAGTTCCATTCAGTTTGACTAATGATGCAGCTAAATTTATGTGTTTCATTAATAGTGTGCCGCGTCCATATCTGGACAAGTTTGTTATTGTATTCATTGATGACATATTGGTATATTCTAAAAAGGAGGTGTTAGAGCCTAGATTTACCTCAGGTTGAAAAGGTAAGCTTCTAGGTCCACATCAAACCACGCTCAGCCTCATAGCTAGCCCTACGAGGACAGGAGAGGGCTCTCTCGGGGTCAATCTCAGCAAAAGACAATTGATGGGGCTTGAGATGACTGATTTGACAACTAATCTTAGGCTAGGTATGAAGTGTAAGGATTTGATTTGATTTTTTGGGGGTTTTGAGTTGGAAAATGGGAAGGACAAATTTGGGTCCGGGGATGAGGCCAAATTTTGTAGAGTTCCGGTTGGGGCAAGGTAGACAGTAGTTTTGATGCTTTTTGATTGAAAGAATTGATGGATCAGACTGGTGAGGAGCTAAGGAGGGCAAGAGGGTCTCAAGAGTCCTCCTCAAACAGACGAAAACATGTAAAATTAAACAAAATTTCAAGGTAGAGTAGATCAATCCAATGGATTCTACCTTAATCACTCTTTTGTTTAATTTTAGAAGAAAAGAGAAGGGAGAATGATACACATAAACATAAGTGAACTTACAATTATATAGAGAAAAACATCATCAAAAGATAGAGCCACATGAATCCAAACAAGTGCTGCAAAACCCTGGTCTTTCCTTTGCCAAAAATGCTTAAAGTGAATGTACAATGAAGTGCCAAGAAATCCCAAGTGTCCAATCCCTGAAAATGACTCAGAAAATACATGATATAGACAAGCCTAACTCCCTACCATGCCTCTAGGGGTCAAGCTCATCATTTTAGGAGTTGTTTCAACCAATTCTAAACAAGCCACTGAAATTTAGGCAATCAAACAACTTGCCTCTATATGAAAGGAAATTGATTCATTCATTTAATTTTCACTTTTTAGTGAATGAATCCTCTAGAACAAGTAAATATGTACCAAAATTACATCATAGTCATCAAGCTACATCAATATAGATCAATAGTTACATCAAAAAGTGAAACTGGTCCAAACTAGGCGAATTTCTGAGTTGCTGAGTGAAAAATAGGCAAAAATCCTCTATGCGTCGCGTCTGATTCTCTGTGCGTCGCACCACTTTGGAGATAAATTTGAGGCCCTTTCGAGAGTCCAAATTGAGCTCATTATAGCTCGTTGGAAATCCCTTCCTGTCTACTTCCCAATCCAAGTGGAATTTCCCAATTTGGTGCATTTGCCCCTCCAAAAATCAAATCTCCCAAGACTGCTTTCTGTGTGTCAAAATAGGGGCAGAGAGGTCATTTTTTGTGTGTTTTTGACCTCTTGAGGACTCAAAACTTGCCCAAATTTCTTGGCCATGCACCAGAAATCATAATTTTTTATGAAAAATCCAAAAATGTAAATTTTTTGAAATTTGGAGCCCTCTAGCAAAAGCGAGCGCCACGTGGCGCAACGCATAGGGAGGTAAAACCTGTTTTTTAGTGCAAATAATTTCCAAAATGCAAAAAATTGCTCCAAATTTCTTGAATTTTGGGTTTGACCTTCTCTATCAAGTGTCATGCTGGGATAAAGAGGCTTCGGCCAATATCTAAAGACGATCATGCTCCTTTTGCCTCTTTTGCTTCTTTGTTGCCTTCTTCAATTTTGCCTTTAGATTCCTTATTCCTGCCTTGCAAACCTTGTTCCGTGCCATGTAGTGGAAAGCCATGTGTCTCAACAATTCTTTGTCCCTATCGGCCTTGTCCAGCAGTCTCTCTAAGTGGATGTTGACTCTCTCGAGCCAAGACTCACGATCATCATTAATCTCTTACTCCAATGAAGTGAACTCAATCCTCCTCCTTTGGGCAACTTGACAATTCTCCCAGATGTTTTGTAACTCCATGATTGCTTTCTGATCTTCAAGCTGTTTGTTCCTCTGCTCCAAGTATTTCATAGTCCACTTAGCCCTCTCCAAGTTTAGGGATAAGGCTTTGATCTATGTCTGCTGCTCCTGGATGATCTCTCTAAGATGTGCACTTTGTGGGCCCATGTCTGTATCATCATCCTGAACAAGAATAAAGTCTCGCTCACCTGAGGGCCCCTCGTCCTACATTTCCCTCTGATGTCGGAAATGAGTTCCCTTCCACACCGGGTGGAGATAACACTCGCTTTGCTGCCGCGAACAACTGTCTGGTGCCCTTCTGATTAGTAATGAAAACCGGTATAGTAGCAGTGTGTGGATCATGGCCTTCATGCTGATGAGAAGGTCAACCTGTCTCATGCCCAGCCTCTGGAAGTCCCTATGAAACTCTGAAAAACTCATGGGAGATGAAATCATCCCAAGTGATTCCCTGTAATCCAAGTTGATGAACCACCAAAATTTTGATGAGAGCAAAATGGAAAATACTGTTGAACTACTGTTAAGGGGTCTTGTGCTGCACAAGGATGGTCATCCTCTCTATGTTTTGGCATATGAAATAAGGAATGTTCATCATCCGTACCCGGGTGAAATGCATGAGCAATCTGATGTGATAAGAATATAATCGAGAGAAACGGCCTTCACAACTAAAATACTTCATGATTAATTTCATTAGTGGAGCATATTCATCTTTGAGATATCGGAAAGGAAACACTCTCTTGAGCTGCCTCAAGAAACTGGGTTTAATATATGGCTCAAAATGTTGCCGATCAATCTTCTGCCTCTTGTTTCATGGCTCTCCAATGTTAGGTATGTTGGTTGCTAGTGAGATAGATTCTAGTGTAAGTGTGAAGGTGACACCAGCTAAAGTAACTTGGTCACCATGTAAATGCAGTACAAACAAGCGAGCCAACTCATGATGAAATTGAACATTAGCAACCTTCTCACAGAACTCATAACATGACTGAAACTGGAAATAAGAGATGGCAAGAGGGCATGCCTGCAATTCAGTAAGGGTGGTTGGTTCTTCTCTAATATGTCTCCCACCTCTATGAGGCCTCTGGGGCGCATGTTCCTCCATGGGTGAGTCGCTTTGGGTCTCCACTTCATAATCAGATGAATGACCGGATGACATAATTGCTACTATACAAATTGCCTTGGAGAAATAGATGCTGGTGTATGAAACTATGTTGGACTGCCCTTTAGTGATGTGATTGACCTCTGCCACCAAGGGGAAAAAAGTGAAACAAGGGACTGTTAGGAGAGAGGAAAATAATGAGGGATTAGGGACTATTGGGATAGATTTGGTTAGGGAAATATAGGAGGGTTTGGGAATTTTGTATAGGATTGGGAATTTTTGTATAGGTTTAGGGTTTGGTGTTTTAAATTTCGAAATTTGTGAAAGGGAATTTGGGATAGGGGTTTAGTAATTTTAGGGGGTAAGGAACAATGAAATCAGGGAAAAATGGAAAAAGGGAGAAAAGAGAATGATGGAAAGAGGATAAACTTGGTGACAAACAGTTGTTGAAACCCTAGGCAGCAATTTTTATGTGAGGGCTTTGATATGGTAGGGTTTGATTATGTGTTTAGACCATCACCATTCATAAACCACCATAGCCTATCACAAAATTGGATAAATCATAGAGATGGAGGCTCTACCTGTCAAATATGTGCTAGTTAATGGCAATTTGGAACAATTCTTGGCCGTTTTCGGGCCTTTTGCTGTGTGCGCCGCAAAGCTCACCCAATGCGCCATGCCTTCCCAGTGCGCCATGCCCATGTAAAATAACACTGTATGTTTGCTCCCAGTGCGCCACACCTCACCAGTGCGCCGCGCCAGCCAGTTTTCTTCCAAATTCACCCAAATTTCGCACTTGTTCACCAAATTTGCTCTACCTTGCTTCTCTTTAACAAATGAGCTTATCAAATGAAGGAATTGCTTATAATCAAATAGCTTTTAAGATTTTAGCTCATGAAACCCACTTTTACAATGTTTTTGAAAATAACTTTTATTTCAACCTCTATTTTGGACTTTTTCACTGCTTTTTCACTTTGTAATGAGCGAAATGACCCAAGCTTGGCTTGTCTTTGCAAGGGTTTGGAGCTTCTTAGGCTAAGGAAAGAAACCAGGGTGCAGGTGAAGGACTTTACAATGAAGAGAACAAAATTTACATGATTTTTGTACAAATAAGGCTAAATACTCAGTTTTTTTCTCAAAACAGAATTTTGAGGAAAAACACATTTTCGAACACTTATTAACAAAATTTATTGACGATAAACCATCCTCATGGCCTGCTAGTGATTATCAGACACTCTGAGGTATTTATTGACAAAACCCTAATGAAACCCTAGACCTACTTGACACTGAAACCCTAAAGACAACCTTTTGCAATTTTTAATGAAAAGAAAACTGTATATTCCTTCTTTAAGGAACAAACATGAATGAGCAGGTAAATGACATGAGGGACATGAGGAAAACCACTCTCTTCAGATGATCCATGCACCTAATGGAATGCAAATGACTAGACTGAATGAGTCACCTAAAAATGAAATGCAACAAAAGAGATTTTGATCGCTGATGGAGGGATGAAAAGACCGACTCTAACATTGGCTCCAATGGGGATGGTAGCTCCTTGGAGGTGCCAAGAACTGCAGATCTTTGGGAGAGAAGACAATGCCTTCATCCATTGGGTAACGCAGTCACAACACAAAAACTGACATTATACAGACTGACTCTGACTCAAGGTTAAAACTAAAAACCATAATAAAATCAAACATGACTAAAACATAACTAACAAACTGGAAAGATGCTCATATTTGAGCTTATTCATCAAACCTACTCTAACTGTTCTTTTCACCACTCGATCAAGTGAAATGGAACAACCAATGCAACCACGTAAGCATCCTGACTGGTATTTAATTTCTTCCCAAATGCTTTCTGATGCACAGGAAAAGGGAAGAATCAAATGGCAACTCCCATGGAAACTTGGAAACAAGTTGACTGCTGATAAACTTGTGAAGCATGAGTTGACTGGATGACTTCCAGAATACGGAGAAAGGATCTTCATAAATATAGCTTTTGATTTCCATTAACACGTAACTGCTCTGGTCCAAGTAATCTTCATAGATAGATATTAAGATTTTCATCACATATGTGTTGTCTTTATTTGGTGATAGTAGTAGGTTGTCAAAAGGATCCTAAATTTCGTGAATAACCAAACTCTGTTTCTGATTCCAAACAGAACAAAAATATCCTTTATCAATCTCTTCATATGACTGAAAAATTTGATCTGAGCTTTGTAATGAAAAATTTGTTAAACAAGACAATGAAGGTGAACTTTGAATTAGATTATCATCAACATTCTCTTCTGTCAAATGGTTAGCTAATGGAAAAGAACTTTTACAACAAACATAATCCAACACGCGAGAAATAGGATCATCAAAAACTTGAGAAGACTGCTGTGATGTATCTATTGAAAATATATGACATGCTACTGGCTGATCATCTTTTTCTTTAGAGATATTATGAAGATTCTGTTTTATAAACTGAAATGCTTCAAAACAAAAGGGTACAGAATCCTCTTGCATCATTAAATCATGTATTTCGGCTGCCACACCTTCATTTGTAATATGACCTTCATCCTCAACATTAAAACTGAGCGATTGTGGATTTCCTACAGGCTGCTCATTCGAAGATTTACTATGCAATTTTCCCTTCAAAAACTAAAATGATTCAAAACAGAAAGGTAGGGAGTCATCCTGTATCGTTTGATCATATGTGCCAGCTTCCATCTCTTCATGTGCAACTTGACAATCAATGGAATTTGGGGGTTGGAAATATGAATATGAGAAGTCTTGACCAAGGCTTTTATTGCCCTCAAGATGGTCCAGATCAAGACATGTTGACAGTTGATTTCTGATTGCATGGAAATTGTCTCTGATGAACTTAAATGAATCAAAACAAAAAGGAAAATATCCTTCACTTACTTCAAAACTTGCTATACTTTCCTCGTCACTATCATAGTTGATATGCATTGGTTGATCACTGTACTCAAGTTGCTGAAAGTGAACTTCCTCCTTCCACAAACTAGCTGCTGATTTATTTGCAAGATTAACTTCTGTTTGCAGAACATAATCATCATCATACTGATCAAACTGAGGAAAATCATTAGTGTACATGTCATTATCAAGCATACATGTCATATCAACAAATCTCTCTTCTCCAAGATTATCTATAAAACAATCATTATAAGATCTATGACAACTGGGGTAAGAAAGAAGATGTTTTGGATCAACAACTTGTTCTTCTTCAATCAGTGAGTGATGGGCTTGAACACTATACTCATTCCTTGTGATGATCCCTTGCATCATGTCTTCCACTGCACTTACGAAAATGTCAACCTTTACCTCTAGAGATGTCGATTCCTCCAGATCTATGTTTTTCATCTCTTCTTCCTTCAACTTTGCCCTTCGGATCAGCAAGTGAGCCTCTACATCTACTACATTATTCTGCATTTCTTCAAGTGTTGAAAGATTCCTTTCTCTCAGCTGAAACTCCATTTCTAGATCAAAGGCACCCAGGTAGTGCAAGAGAGGCAGATCTAGGAGGACAAGTTTGTTATTGTACTCATTGATGACATATTGGTATATTCTAAAAAGGAGGAAGAACATGTTGAGAATTTAGTAGCACAGTTGAGAATGCTAAGAGAGAATCAATTGTATGCTAAGCTTAACAAGTTCAACTTATTTCAGAGTGAGGTATATTACTTGGGGCATGTTGTCTCCAAGGATGACATAGCAGTAGATCCAGAAAAGATAAGGGCCATCATGGAGGGGCAACTCCTAAGAATGTGGATGAGGTGAGATAATTCATGGGATTGGTAGGTTTCTACAGGAGGTTCATAAAGAACTTCTCACGCATTGCATATCTTATCACATCATTGCAGAGGAAAGGTAAGAAGTTCAAATGGACAAAGGAGTGTGAGGCTAGTTTTGAGGAGCTTAAGCAGTTGTTGACACATGCACCAATGTTAAAGATTGCATATCTAGATAAGGAGTTTGTAGTGTCTACATATGCTTGCAAGAGAGGACTTGGTGAAGTTATCATGCAAGAAGGACATGTAGTGTGCTATGAGTCATGGAAATTGAATGAGCATGAATAGAACTATCTAAAGCATGATCTTGAACTAGCAGCGATCATACATGCATTGAAGATGTGGAGGCACTACCTTCTTGGCAGGAGTTTTGTATTGATGACCGATCATAGTGGGTTGAGGTATTTATTTGACCTGCCAAATCTAAATGCTACACAAGCGAGATGGTTGGTAACGCTTAGTGAGTTTGACTTCGATATTAGATACATTAAGGGAAAGGAGAGTCAGATTGCAGATGCTCTTAACAGGAAAGTACATGTAAATCATATAACAAGTACGAGATCTTATGGGACAGAGTTACATGATAGGATTTTGCAGGAAGGACAACAAGATGACAAGTACATGGAGATTATGCACAAGTTACAACAAATTACAGGTACAGGTGCAGGTATAGGTACATGCACAGATATAAGTGCAGGTATAGGTACAAGTGATTAGGATGCAGACTATCATCTCACGCTAGATGGTTTGGTTAGATTTCCAGACATGATCTATATGTAAAATTGCAGTGACCTCAAGAATCTTATATTGAGGGAGTTTCACGTCAAACCATACTCAGGTCACCCAGGATACCAAAATACGTTGATGACGGTGAATAAGTTCTACTATTGGCAAAATATGAAGAAGGAAGTGGCAGAGTTCATGGATAGATGTTAGATTTTTAGTAGGTAGAAGCAGAATGCAAGCATCTAGGTGGTTTACTATAGCCTATTGTGATTCTGGAGTGGAAATGGGAGGTCATTTCCATGAATTTCATTACAGGTCTTCCAAGGACAGTAAGACATCATGATTCTATTATGGTCATGGTCGACAGGTTGACTAAGGTTTCTCACTTCATTCCAGTGAAAACTACATACTCAGCCAGTGAGGTAGCATAGGTGTTCATCAGAGAGATAATGATACTACATGGTGTTCCAAAGAATATTATGTCAGACAGGGATGCAAAGTTCACTTCCAAATTCTTGAAGGAGTGATTTGCAGGTTTGGGTACAAATTTGGCCTTAAGTACAACTAATCATCCACAGACATATGGACAGACAAAGAGGGTCAACAGAACTTCAAGGATATGATAAGCATGTACATGATGCAGCAACAAAGGAAATGGGTGGAGTATCTTCCATTGGTTGAGTTTGCATAATGGTTATCAGGAGTCATTGAGGATGAGCCCATTTGAGGCATTGTATGGACAAAGTTGTAATACTCCCATTAGCTATAGTGATCTAGTGAAGAGGGTACTTATTAGATTAGATATGTTGGCAAACATGGAGAAAGAAATGAAGGTTATAAAGAAAAATCCAAAGGCAACACATGATAGATAGAAGGGATGTCGATTAGCATGGGGTGTTCAAGGAGTTTCAAGTTGGGGAGCATGTGTATTTGCACATCAAGCCCAAGAATATTTCTTTGTAGATTGGACCATGTGCTAATTTGTCACAATGATATTGCAGACCTTTTGAGATCCTTTAGAAGATTGGACTAGTGGCCAATTGACTTTTACTGCCTCCAACATTGAATGTCCATGATGTTTTACATATTTCATTGCTTAAGAGGTATATAAAGGATGTTGATCATGTTATTGATTATTTTGTATTATAGGTGGAGCAAGAAAGAGAGTTCTAGTTGGAGCCTTAGTAAATATTGCAGCAGAAATATCTCATGCTGAGGAACAGAACCATAGAGTATGTTAAAGTGTAGTGGAAGTACTTTGGGCCTGAAGAAGCTACATGGGAGATGGTGGATCAGATGCAAGCCCTATATCCTTCATTGTTTAATGGTTGAGGAAAAGTAATTTTGGTTTTATGTTTCGTATATGTTCAACATATGTTTTGTTGGTGTTTTGGTATATGTATGTAAATATTTCCATGAGCTAAGTTATAAATATCGAATAAGAAGTATGGTTGTTATATTGTCATGATGTTTTTCTTTTGAGAAAGTCCTTCATTGTAAATACTGCAATGATCTAAGTTATAAAATTTTGTGGGTAGTATGTTTGCTTTACAACGGTTTTGCTGAGGTCTTGGTGTGGTTAACATCGAGGATGATGTTCCCAAAGGGAAGGGTTCTATAACACCCCTGGTGAAAAGTTCTTGTAATAAAAGTTAATAAAGGAAAAATAAGGCCATGGTTAAGGGACACTTATTCCAATTTGAATGTTGGAAAAATATATCCTAGTGGGCATCATTGGATGTGCTTATGGCTAAGGAAAATTGGCAAAGACTAAGGTAAAGGAATTAAAAGGAAAAAAGGAATTTTTGGCACATTTATTTATGAAAAATAGGGAAATGAGGAGAAAAGTAAGGTAAAAGGTCACAAGTTACATGTGAGGAGGAAATTGAAGGAAAATGAAGGAAATAGAGGCCTCATTAATAAAAGGGCTTCTGAGGATTAGTTGGTAACCTTTTGTCAGTTCACGTTTGGAGCTTTCTCATTATTCTCTCTCTCTCACTCTTGGTCACTTACAGTTTTCTTGGAGCACTCTAGCTTTGGATCAAGGAAGGAAAAGAAAACAAAGGGAAAGGAAGGAAAGAAAGGATCAAGGAAGAAGAGCAGGATCAAGAAACTTTAGCAGGAATACTTGAAGGTAACATATTGCATGTGTGATTTCCTAGTTGGTTTTGACATTCGTGGATTTGCATGTTGGTGTATGGTTCTCTTGTTGTCGGTGGCATGGCCTTTTCAGGTTATGACAATGGTTTTGATCCTAGCCTTTCCTTTTTCCATATGCCATGGTGTGTTGGGATGTTTATCTCGGTTTTAAGCTTCAAATTGCTGGATGGATTTCAGAATCTAGGGTGGAGGTGGTCTCAAGGTTCATTCCCAAAGGCCTAGGAATCCTTTGACCAGTTTTGGTGGGATACACGGTAAAGCCTGAGGGAGGAGTCTCGGATTAGGGCCTAGTGATCTAGGTTTGGATTATGGTAAAGCATGAGAGACTAGTCTCAGTTTAGGGCCTAGTGATCCGAGATTGGATTGTGGTAAAGCCTGAAAGACAAGGAGATGGAAAATTCCTGAAGGATAGTGATGGATTCCATATGGTATTCCAAGTTCGGTTTGGTTGTGATCGAAGCACTGGCTTTGGTTTGATCACGGTTTGGTGAGGGTGGAGGCAGTTTAACCTCTAGATTCCCTTGGTTGTTTTTGTATTGGTTTATCCATGAGATCCCACATTCAGGCTTGGAATATGGGATGGGGGTGACTAGCTAAAAGAAATATTTGGTTCAGCCATGTCTATAGTCGGCTGATACATGGAAGTCTCGAACTTGGTCATATTTGCCAATAATTAATGAAAGCTAAGTTCTCTTGCTTTTGCACTTGTTTATATGTGGATTTAATGGTTGATATATCTATGCTATTTACATGCTTTTATGTTGGTTCTAAGCATGGTTATTTGATTGGTTCATGTCATGGTTATCTCTTGTATTTACTTTTAATGGTTAAACGAATGGATGCAAAACCTAATTGATGTTATAGCAATTCAATGGAGAAGGTGGTGATCCTTCTTGTCATGTTTTATAGGTGTTTTAGTCATTCACACTCTATATTGTATCATAGACTTGTAGGTTGCATTGATTCCAAGTGTTTGGCAAAATTTCAGTCCTGGTTGGGGATGCTCAACCTTAGTCCTGAGGTCAATTTATCATTTATTAGCTTTGTCATCATGTCTTTGATGGATTCTAAAAGTTACAACACATTCTGGGCAGTGGTCAGGATTTAGGGCTAGAAAAGTTCCATGAATTCTTTGGACACTCACACAGGTCTGCTGGGAAAATTCCATGGACGTTGTCTTGCAGGCCTGTGAGAGCATCCAAAGGTCCCTGGACACTAGCATGCCTATAGCATGGGAGCATCCAAAGTTCAATAGGTCTAAAAGATCAGTGGGACCCAGGGGAAGGATCTTTCAGTGTCTGAGATGTCTCATGGGGTTTTTGTTATTGATGTGTAAGGTTTGGTTTATGTGTTCTGTCGATTCCATTTCCTTAAGTTCAGGAATGAGGTTGAATCCCTTATAGTGGCCCTCTCATCACATGTTTACCCCGGTTGGCTCATTTCTTGGGTAGATGTGGGAGGAGGGTAGTTACACTCTGCATAGTAAATGCCTCAAAATATGCCTTTTTCTCTGCAAATTAATCACATTATGTTATACAATATTACAAACACGCTTTAGTCTTCCTACCAACCATATTATGGCTAAAAATGTAAATTAATGTGAGGAAAAGGAGATTTTTTAGGGATGGAGGATGTAAGAACCCCAAAATTAAAACATGAAACTAATTAGATTAATTATGCAATTTATAATCAACACACAATTTATCAACGATTTAACATCGAATTTTGGGAATATGAGCAAACACAATTTACCTATGGCGATGATATTCCTTACTTGTGATTTCTGAGTTGACGCTATTTGAATTCTACTAACCACAACAAAGTTTTGGGGACGACTCTCCACCCAACCGTAGGCTCAGTTGCACAAAATCTTGCTACAACTTTCCAACCCCAAGCCCTCAAGCAATGTACTACTGACAGGGAATCCTTTGTCTCACAACACTTTTCTCCCAAGAGAATGGATGATGGAATCATGGACTGATCTCTCATCTTCCTCACCATCTATTAAATAGAGAAAACATTGGAAGGGGAACCGCATGCACACATTCCATGTGTCAACATGCAACTTTTATTTCTTTATTTTAAGTTTAACTTAATTTAGTAATTCTCTTAATACAATTCTTTCTTATTTTATTCATTTTTACTTTTTGATAACTTTACTTATTTTTACTACTTTTATAGTTCTCTTAATTTAACTCTTTGTTGTTTTATTTTATTTTTTGTTAACTTTACTTATTTTTACTATTTTTATAGTTTATTTTTATTTATATTTATTTAGAAATATAGTATTGTTATTTACGCCGTAAGGCGTTTCCATCTGAAATAAACTCCCCTAAACGCTTTTCTGTCTTAATCTCAACCGTCAGATGTATTGTTAGACGATTGAACAATTATCTGCCGTCTAAAAAAAACATTATTAGTTGAAAATTTAATTAAACCCAGCGCATCGGTCCGTCTACCTAACCATGCAGCGTGGATTTTTCTGCAGGAGGAGGAGCGCCAAGAGCGCCAAGAGGATGAGGAGCGCCGCGCAATGCTCAGCAGCCCTGTTATTCTGCTTTTAGTTACATTTAGCAGAGAATAAATTTCGTTTTATTGCAGGCATTATATTGTTTTTTATTTCAGGATGTGGTTACTCCAGACTCGTGAATTTTCTGAATATATGGCAATGAGGCCTTACCCTATAGCTTATAGGTATGTCATTCTTGTGTTTACTACTTCATTTTACATTCCCGTGCTGTGGGCATTACCGTCTCGTCTAATTTTCATGGGCTTGGATGTGCCAGAGGATGTGTGCTGGTATCGTCGAGCTGGTTCAAGTATTCGTGGGACAAGAGAACAATGGATTCCATTACCATCGTGGTGAAAACTCTCAGGTCTGCATTTATCGTTTTCCCCTCAATTCCTTGTCATTGTCGTTTTGTGTTCTTCAAAGGAACGTGTTTGGTTCTTGTTTCTTTGATTCTTCTAAATGCAAAGAAGAGTGTCTCGTATACATTTCATCAATTGCAGAGCAATAATGAGGAGGCCGTCGAGGGAGTAATACGGATCTATCAAAGTTGGGTTTCAACATTTCAATGGACTCCTTTCGAGTAAGCTTTGCCCACGATAATAAAAACATATTGGTAGAAAATGCATCAGCAATCCTATGGTCAAATGTGCACCCAATGATAATACCTCCACAACAAAATTTTGTTACCTGAAAACACAGAAACCAATCATAGAAGGTACAGTGTAACTGTAAACTAATGACAAGTTCTAAAAATGGCAAAAAATATTTATGGAATTTCCTGACAAAAATGTCCAGAACAGTACAACTATATAGACCAAGCTAAATAATATTATACGCAAAAGCTTACTTGAATAGCAAATACGGAACTTTTCGAAAGCTTAGGAACGAGCTTGCCCTCCACTGTTTTATCAGGATTGTAGAAGTCCAGCTCAGCAAGTCCTATATTCGAAACAGCTTCAATGAATTCAACACCCTGGTTGTTGCAAAGTAGTTCCGGCTCCCCAGAGCTGTTGGATATCATTTCGCCAGCAAAAACATAGTAATAAACCAAGGCCTCTGAAAGCGAACATTTCAGATCATGGGTTGCCTCCTCTGCAAAGGAGGATATTGATCTGGTGGTGGGCTTCTTATAACATAAGAAAACGCAAACTGAAACAGGAGGAATCGTCAGATCCAAATTGGACAAAGTCAGTCGATGCTCTTGCACAGGATGAGCGTTAACTATAACATCCTTGCTCAGTACTTTTACATTGTAATCATTGCCAGAGAGGAAAGCCGGAAGCAAACACAACTCCTTATTTATAAAGTTGGAGCATATCTTTTTGCTTAATCCAAAACGTTTTTACAATACAAATTTGACGATAAGCTATGAATATATAAATTTTATGGTATAAATTTCACCACGAGCTATGAATAAAAAAACAATGTTAGTGAGGTGCCATTTTTCACGAGAAGCTATGAGATATTAATATTTTTTAAGTGCAAATCTCACAGGGAAGATATTTTAATATTCTTTTATATGGCTGTATATTGAGCACATGTAATAGCTCAAATTGCGCATATTCCATATGTTGGCTGTGTGCTGTTGTCAGTGGTCGGTCCCAAGGGTTTTCGAAAGTTTCATAAAACGTTCTCAAAGTTTTGAAGTGATAGGTTAGAAGAGTGTTATAAAAACGTGCTGGAAGTCGTTAAGTAATATAGAAACCTTGAATCTGACGCGATTACAAAGTTTTGGAGTAATATAGTTAACTTGAAGCTTCCTCTTACAAATTGTTGGTTTTAATAGAATATGTTACTTTCAAATACCAATCAGTCATAATCAACCATTTTTGTGATACTCCCTGCATGCAAACCTAGGGTTGAGCCTATTCATACCCAATGTGAAATTATTTTGAAATCAAGTGTTATTTGTGAAGGTTAATGTTAATTACGCCGTAAGGGGTTTCCATCTGAAACGAACTCCCCTAAACGCTTTTCTATCCTCATCTCAACCGTCAGATGTATTGTTAGACAATTGAACAATTATCTGCCGTCAAAAAAAACATTATTAGTTTAAAAAATAATTAAACCCAGCGCATCGGTCCGTCTACCTAACCACGCAGCGCGGATTTTTCTGCAGGAGGAGGAGCGCCAAGAGGATGAGGAGCGCCGCGCAATGCTCAGCAGCCCTGTTATTTTGCTTTTAGTTACATTCAGCAGAGAATAAATTTCGTTTAAGTGCAGGCATTATATTGTTTTTTATTTCAGGATGTGGTTACTCCAGACTCGTGAATTTTCTAAATATATGGCAATGAGGCCTTACCCTATAGCTTATAGGTATGTCATTCTTGTGTTTACTACTTCATTTTACATTCCCGTGCTGTGGGCATTACCGTCTCGTCTAACTTTCATGGGCTTGGATGTGCCAGAGGATGTGTGCTGGTATCGTCGAGCTGGTTCAAGTATTCGTGGGACAAGAGAACAATGGATTCCATTACCATCGTGGTGAAAACTCTCAGGTCTGCATTTATCGTTTTCCCCTCAATTCCTTGTCATTGTCGTTTTGTGTTCTTCAAAGGAACGTGTTTGGTTCTCATGCAAACTATTTTTTCTCTGGCTGGTATCCACAGTGGAATGGAATTCACCAAACTATACCAACGGAACCAAGAGCAACTTCTCTTCCAATGTGCTATGGATATATAGGTATGGATTATTAACCCTTGTCTCAGAAAATAACTCCCCTATTTACTTTTTTTCATTTATGCTACCTGTACCCATGGTGTAAGCCTCGACTGGTTGTGGCTCTGTGACCTCAACCAGTTCACTTGGTTTATTAGTGGGTATTTCAGGGCACCATTGATGGCCGCTACAATGCTAATGCTTTCCCTGGTACATTTAATTAGGAGTCTTATGCATATCTCGGTGCCTGCTGCGACAGAGAAATACTACTATTATATCTTGCATGAGCACTATAATATCTATGATGTGATCACTTTATTTAATTAAAGTATTAGATAGGACCAAATCTGATCACCCCCCACCATTGATGACTCTTAACGCCCTCTTCTCTGAGCATTCCATAGAGAGACAAGAATTCCCAATATGCTCGCCTGTTGTTCTTGTGTGGGGACTCGTAGTGGCACTCGAGGAACAACTCATCAATAAGGAAAATGGTGCTAGTGTTGATAATCTTAGGCAACAACTGAAATTCAACACCGCTCACATCCGTTCTCACAACAACATAGTCCTCTTCAGTGAGAGTTTTCATTAACCAATCTGCAAAGTCTAATCCCCTCACCCTTGATAACTTGGGGAGGATAAGAGAGTATACAGTTTTGGGCTGAGTCTGTCCTCCACCAACTATGTTTAAGCTTAATGTTAAAATTTCATTCTTAATCCAAGCTGCGTAGGCAAGAAATTTTACATATGGATGATTTAAATAATCTACACCAACTAACCCATCTGCTTCGATGGAAAATATTTCAAACTTGTTGGTCTGCTTGTGGTAATGCGGTTGAAACCAAGCCCGAATGCTTGATTTGTAATTGTTGGCCCCAACATCAACATATACATTAAGTTATCTTACCTGGCTTGTTGAGATAACCTAGAATGTTTGGGAGGTATTGAATATTGATCAAGTTTTCCTTGCATTCAATCCATGAATCTCTAAGCTATTCCAGCATAACATGTTTTAATTTTTTCATGGAAGCCTTTTTCTCATCAGGCACTTATTGGTTTGCCTAGGCATCACTTTCTTTGAGCAACTCACTACTTGGTGTACCTTTCTAAATGCAGTAATAGTACTAGTGGTGTACTTTAAAACTAGTTGAAATATTCCAACACTCCTTTGTTCAACTATAGACAATCTATCCTGGGGACTCTCCCCACAGATGGTTTTGCCATCACTCTTCTTCACATTATTCATGAACCAAAACAAATACAGGAATTTAAATTCGATGCCTCTTAAATCCAAAAAGGGTAAAAATAAAAACAAAGGCAACAGGAAGAGGCAAAACCTTTATGTTCATTTCTTGAATGGCTAATTTAGTATCTTTCCGCTATGTATAATCCATCAACAATTTTGTTGATTTTTTTTGTTCGGTTTAGCATACCAAAATTTCATGTGCTTGATGCTATCTAGAGACTCCTTCAAGTATCAAACATAAGAAATATTAGAAGGCTATTAAAAATAAGCTTATGAAAAGAGAGTTAGTCATGAATGTGAGAAAAACTCACGTAGCAGAAAACGAAATAGTTACAAGCTTACGATCAATATTTCATTGAACTTTCTCTATATTGGAAGATTCATGTGGATATCAGAAATTTATTTAAACTCCCTTATGGCTAAGACTCTCAAGAATATGATTTGCAAATAATAGAAAGCACTGAAATAAACTGTAAATGTTCAAAACAGTGGAGAAAAAATTAGCAGGACAGAAAAAAAAAAATTACAAGATTGCATATTTACAAAGATCATCTCCTTGTCTAGGAATGAATCAATATGATGGAGAGAAAATTAGCAATACAAGAATACATCGAGAAAACAATAAGAGACTTCAAACATACACAAATCATAGTAAATACTCAGAAGATGATGGCATATTCAGGAGTAGACAAATATAGCTTATGAAGCTTTTGTGATTAAACACTAAACTCATAAAAATATTACAAGCAATTCAAAAACCCTGAAATAGGTACTAAACAAAACAAATACATTAAAGAAAGGAATGAGGTATACATTCATAATCAAATATAAAAACAGAAGATATCAAGGCAAAAAGGTAAAGCTGCAAGTTCTTTAAGCTATGCACATAAAGTTAAATCAATTAGCTCGATCTTCTTAGTCCTAAAAAATGTTTATATAGCGGCAAAAAAAACACTACAAATGCACAAAAATAGAAAACAACATGGCAGTATTAAAGAAATGGAAGCAATAAAGCAATCCTGAAACCTAAGAAAAGCCAAGAGCTACATGTAAAATTTCCTGCAAAATTGATCGGTTTCATCTCAAGCACAAATTTACATGTAAGATACAAATAAAAATAGAAAGAAAAAACACTAACAAAAAAAGACACTGAAACTGTTAGATTTCCAGGCAATGTATTTGAAAAAACACTCGAGAGTCTGGCGGGAATTCATTTGTCATATGGTAAAAAGGCTAGCTCTAATTTGGTGACCTCTAAGACATGAATTTTTTGATAAGTACAAAGAAACAAAAAAAGGGCACCTCCAGGTAAAGTCTGGTATTTTTCCACCTAGATAAGCACAATTTTGCAAAAACCTGAAGAATGCAACATAATACAACGAAAAATGAAAACGAGTTAATTTTGTACATTATAATATGCATTGTATCAAGGGCATATGATTTAGCTACTATTTTACAAATATAACTTTCATGCATCTGCATCTTCTGCATTCACCCAATTAATTTTTTTAAAGCCTGTGCTTATAAGGAGGAATAGAACAACCCTCCATGATGCCTTTTCTAATTTCTAAGTCATCAAAATAATTTTGCAGGCCTTGTTTGAAATTATCATTCCTTCCATTGTTTACAGATCAAAACTTAAATGGAAGGTGTGTATATTATTTACCCTAATTCTTTACAATATCGAGGAATATGCACTAACCAACAAAATTTGTGGCACCATTATAGATATAGCAGAAAATTACAGGTCTATTTCCCTTTCCACCTCCCTGTAAGTATGTACATGTGAGGTTCATAAACTATTTAGGAATATGATTTAATCAATCCAAGACTGTACAGAAAGTGCTTCGACTTTGATTTGAAAAGATTGCCAAAGGAGAAGGGGATGGTAGATGTTGTTACCTTTTTCTCTAGCTAGGCATACTTATATTTGTTCCTTAATGTTATTGCATTTAGGGTTAAATTAGAAAAGAACTTACTAATCTTTAAAATTTTAAATACATACAATTAAGGTTGTGAAAGCATAGTAGTTTTCCTTGCATTCAATCCATGAATCTCTAAGCTATTCCAGCATAACATGTTTTAATTTTTTCATGGAAGCCTTTTTCTCATCAGGCACTTATTGGTTTGCCTAGGCATCACTTTCTTTGGGCAACTCACTACTTGGTGTACCTTTCTAAATGCAGTAATAGTGTCAATCCCAAGCCCATGGGCATAAGAACCAAATCTTTTGAGATATAAAATTTTGAATTTGGGCAAATAGTCGAGCTATAGTATTTGAGGATGGAGGATTTTCTTTTTGGAGTTGGAGATGCATAAGGGAAACACCCCCATCTTAACAGTACATTCTATTTCAGCTACATGAAAGGATTGTGTATCAAACAAAACACTAAATTCAAAATCAAATGAGTTATCAGGAAATCGATGTCTTGTTTGTTAAAATCTTGTTTAAAAATCATATCAACTCCAAATCCAATGGCATCTGGTATGTCAAGAATGCCTCTTTCCTCGTATATTCCAATGCGCAGAGCTTTATTCCCTATCTTCAATAGGCCTTATGCAATAAAATCCTGAAAAGTAATGGGAAAATTTTGAACATTGTATATTTCCCATTGTTCATGTAGATCAAAAGTGTCATTGGGCCTCACATTGAACAACATATCATTGGTAATGCCAATTCCATGGGGAACTTTCATGGAAACTCCAAAGTCTCCCGGATCATTGGGACATTCATAGGTTGGACTGAGGGTAGTAGATGCATAAAAGAAGGGACAAGAAACCAAATCCATTACCAACAACAAGGATCTGTCCATGATTCACATAACAACCATGCAATTTGACAATGTATAAAATGGAAGAGGTCAATGCTTAAAACTAGTTGAAATATTCCAACACTCCTTTGTTCAACGATAGACAATCTATCGTGGGGACTCTCCCCACAAATGGTTTTGCCATCACTCTTCTTCACATTATTCATGAACCAAAACAAATACAAGAATTTAAATTCGATGCCTCTTAAATCCAAAAAGGGTAAAAATAAAACGAAGGCAACAGGAAGAGGCAAAACCTTTATGTTCATTTCTTGAATGGCTAATTTAGTATCTTTCCGCTACGTATAATCCATCAACAATTTTGTTGATTTTTTTTGTTGGGTTTAGCATAGCAAAATTTCATGTGCTTGATGCTATCTAGAGACTCCTTCAAGTATCAAACATAAGAAATAGTAGAAGGCTATTAAAAATAAGCTTATGAAAAGAGAGTTAGTCATGAATGTGAGAAAAACTCACGTAGCAGAAAACGAAATAGTTACAAGCTTACGATCAATATTGCATTGCGCTTTCTCTATATTGGAAGATTCATGTGGATATCAGAAAGTTATTTAAACTCCCTTATGGCTAAGTATAACAAAATAGAGAAACTGCACAGACTCTCAAGAATATGATTTGCAAATAATAGAAAGCACTGAAATAAACTGTAAATGTTCAAAACAGAGCAAGACAATGGAGAAAAAATTAGCAAGACAGAAAAAAATTACAAGATTGCATATTTACAAAGATCATCTCCTTGTCCAGGAATGAATCAATATGATGGAGAGAAAATTAGCAATACAAGAATACATTGAGAAAACAATAAGAGACTTCAAACATACACAAATCATAGTAAATACTCAGAAGATGATGGCATATTCAGGAGTAGACAAATATAGCTTATGTGGCTTTTGTGATTAAACACTAAACTCATAAAAATATTACAAGCAACTATAAAACCCTGAAATAGGTACTAAACAAAACAAATACATTAAAGAAAGGAATGAGGTATACATTCATAATCAAATATAAAAACAGAAGATATCGATAATCTAGTTCCACCTGCAACAAACCCCTTGCATCAAAACAAAGAACAATCATCATTCAATGTCAATACAAATACATATGGGAATGATAGAATGCACTATTAGGAAATTGCAAAAATTGAAAAATGAAGCTCATAATGGAGACAAACTTGGCAGTGCAACATAACATCATGAAAACAATTTACAGGAGTGAAAACATGCACAAATCATAGCAACAAATAAATATATGGAAAATTCCATTCATAATGAAGTATAAACATTGAAGGAATGAGAGATATCATGACCTACTTCAACCTGTTATAAACGCATTGCATTCAAAAACAACAATAAATCAATCATGACATTCAACATGACATGGCACAATGAGTATTTAAATGTCATAATTAATACCTAACAAGTAACTTAATTTTGAGGTTAGCTAATTAGCCAAAATATTAACATAAGTGCATATGCCTCAAAATGTCCCTGAATATTTCGAGGATCCATTGTGGGACCTTGGAGATCCATTCCAGGAGTTACCATACCAGGTCTCTGGTACATATTTGAAAGCAAGATTGTAAGGATGATGGTTAGTCTCGTGTGGAGCCTTGAACACTGATCCCCATGCCTGCGGGCTCTAATCTTAAAGTAGAAAGGGTAGTTGACTCTGTCTTTCTCGGTACCAACAATGGAAGCTAAATGCTTCGCCGTCAATTTTTCCTGCTTAATGATTTAGACCCAAGGCAGAAAGGTAAAGTTGCAAGTTCTTTAAGCTATGCACATAAAGTTAAATCAATTAGCTCGATCTTCTTAGTCCTAAAAAATGCTTATATAGTGGCAAAAAAAACACTACAAATGCACAAAAATAGAAAACAACATGGCAGTATTAAAGAAATGGAAGCAATAAAGCAATCCTGAAACCTAAGAAATACCAAGAGCTACATGTAAAATTTCCTGCAAAATTGATCGGTTTTCATCTCAAGCACAAATTTACATGTAAGATACAAATAAAAATAGAAAGAAAAAACACTAACAAAAAAAGACACTGAAACTGTTAGATTTCCAGGCAATGTATTTGAAAAAACACTCGAGAGTCTGGCGGGAATTCATTTGTCATATGGTAAAAAGGCTAGCTCTAATTTGGTGACCTCTAAGACATGAATTTTTTGATACGTACAAAGAAACAAAAAAAGGGCACCTCCAGGTAAAGTCTGGTATTTTTCCACCTGGATAAGCACAATTTTGTAGAAACCTGAAGAATGCAACATAATACAACGAAAAATGAAAACAAGTTAATTTTGTACATTATAATATGCATTGTATCAAGGGCATATGGTTTAGCTACTATTTTACAAATATAACGTTCATGCATCTGCATCTTCTGCATTCACCCAATTAATTTTTTTAAAGCCTGTGCTTATAAGGAGGAATAGAACAACCCTCCATGATCCCTTTTCTAATTTCTAAGTCATCAAAATAATTTTGCAACCCTTGTTTGAAATTATCATTCCTTCCATTGTTTACAGATCAAAACTTAAATGGAAGGTGTGTATATTATTTACCCTAATTCTTTACAATGTAGAGGAATATGCACTAACCAACAAAATTTGTGGCACCATTATAGATATAACAGAAAATTACAGGTCTATTTCCCTTTCCACCTCCCGGTAAGTATGTACATGTGAGGTTCATAAACTATTTAGGAATATGATTTAATCAATCCAAGACTGTAGAGAAAGTGGTTCGACTTTGATTTGAAAAGATTGCCAAAGGAGAAGGGGATCGTAGATGTTGTTACCTTTTTCTCCAGCTAGGTATACTTATATTTGTTCCTGAATGTTATTGCATTTAAGGTTAAATTAAAAAAGAACTTACTAATCTTTAAAATTTTAAATACATACAATTAAAGTTGTGAAAGCATAGTAGTCTAAAAAGGCTCCAGATACAAACATTAAGTCTGGTATTTTTCCACCTAGATAAGCACAATTTTGCAGAAACCTGAAGAATGCAACATAATACAACGAAAAATGAAAACGAGTTAATTTTGTACATTATAATATGCATTGTATCAAGGGCATATGATTTAGCTACTATTTTACAAATATAACGTTCATGCATCTGCATCTTCTGGGCATGCATTCACCCCATTAATTTTTTTTAAAGCCTGTGCTTATAAGGAGGAATAGAACAACCCTCCATGATCCCTTTTCTAATTTCTAAGCCATCAAAATAATTTTGCAACCCTTGTTTGAAATTATCATTCCTTCCATTGTTTACAGATCAAAATTTAAATGGAAGGTGTGTATATTATTTACCCTAATCCTTTACAATGTAGAGGAATATGCACTAACCAACAAAATTTGTGGCACCATTATAGATATAACAGAAAATCACAGGTGTATTTCCCTTTCCACCTCCCGGTAAGTATGTACATATGAGGTTGATAAACTATTTAGGAATGTGATTTAATCAATCCAAGACTGTAGAGAAAGTGCTTCGACTTTGATTTGAAAAGATTGACATGAGAAGGGGATGGTAGATGTTGTTACCTTTTTTTTCTAACTAGGCATACTTATATTTGTTCCTTAATGTTATTGCATATAGGGTTAAATTAGAAAGAACTTACTAATCTTTAGAATTTTAAATGCATACAATTAAGGTTGTGAAAGCATAGTAGTCGAAAAGGGCTCCAGATACAAACATTAAGACCTTAAATTATTTACAAAATGTAGGCCACCATTATACCATTTAATGGGAGAATAATGAGTACCCATGAACATGTTACCATAGGTTTCTCCCATAAAATGGTTTTGGGGTCAATGTCAATAGTGAAAATATCATCTACATAATAGTAAACATTTCTTATATCTGCTTCTCGTGGGATTGAATTTGAAGAGCCACACTTGATTTTTCTTTACCTTCACTATGTTAAGACAATTTAAGTACATATAGGTCATAGTTTTAATGTTACAGTTAACGTGTTAGGTATTAAAGCTTATGTCTTGTAACATTTTAGGAGTTACAATGTGTTTATGATGAGAGTGTACTAGGGATCATAATTTTTAGAATTCATTGTGTTAAAAATCATATTGCACTATGGTTTACTTAATAATAGAGTTATTCCCTTAAGGATTATAAGGTAATAAATGCCATTTTTTCTTAATGGTAATAGTGGTTAGAAGTTGCATTTTGGAAGGGTTTGCAATTCTCCAAGAGTGCTCAAAGTATATTATGGTTTATATGGGATATGAGACATATAAGTATTTTGACTTTCATAATGGTTTTTGGTTAAGACACATATTGTATTTGATATTATAGTGACCATAGTGGTGAAAAGTTACATTAAGAAAGGGAAACAATTAGTGGTGCTAATATATAGTGCAATATATATGAATATCGAATAATAAATTCATTATAAGTATTTTTATTCTTTATGAAAATATTTTTTTATTGTGTTTGCGTTCTTCAATTTATGCCTTACGGCGTTTCCTTTGCAACATCTGATGCAAATGCTAGTTACTATTTTATTTATTTATTTATTATTATATTTTCTTCATTATCTATTATTTATTTACTATTATTATATTTTCTTTATTGCTTATAATTTATTTTTCTGATATTTTAATATTATATTATATTATTTATTATTATTATTATTATTATTATTAGGTGACATTACATACTCCACCTCTTTAAGGAAATTCGTCTCGAAATTAAGTTGAATTATTAACATCTTATTTATTTAGTTATTTATTACTTCATGTTTGCCCTACACCCTATGTTGAACTAATATAACCAGTAAGCATCAAAAGTTTTCACAACACTCGGGAAATCTCAAGGAATCTCTGTCCTTTTTCCCACTTTCGAAACTAGGCATAAGCCTCCCCGGTCTGTATCTTAGTCCAAGGCTGGCCCCAAGGCTCGTTCCTAACTCAGACCTCATCTGCCCCAAGGCAGGCATCCGATACGGTACTCAATGACTTCGAGCATCTCGCAAGGTTGGCCCACTCCCTCCACAACTACTAAGGCGCACAACTCTAGGAATCGAAGTCCTTACACCCCCTCCAGACTTCGGCATCCCAATCCAATACTAAACACCTAGCCTACAATATCAAGCACTTGGCCTCCTCAAGATGGTCCCATAACCCCTCAAGAGCTATCCATCAAGAGCTATACAAGACAAAGGAACCATTGGCATATGTAGTGTTGATTGAGTATGTCCCCAGCCCATATGGTGTTACATATTCTCTTTCACAGGTATGGGCTCCCACGAGATCATCAAATAAACCAACCCTCTCGGCCCATTTATGGATTTCCTGTTAGTCACCACATGTCAACATGCATCCAATGCATTAGTTATAATCATAATATCATATAAAATAATCTACATGCCAACTCTTGCATGACACCATGATAAAATAACATCATTGTTAATCACCACATTCTCATGTTATAAAATATGCTTGCAATTAACGCATGCTTCACATCATAATATCCTCCTAATTTATAATATAAACATTCAACAATAAATATGTATCATCATGTAATAAATGAACCACATGTCAGTATACCTCAACATAACATCATAATGCCTATGCATATCATAATCATCATAAGTATACATCATCACTATTGTAACAACTATATAAACATTAACCACATGTGCATGATCACCCTCATACCATCATATCATGAAAAACCGTCAATATGAGAAACATCTCAATACTTATCAGATATGGAATAATACTCTATAAGCATTCTAATCATGATTCATCAGAAAAATCAATTTCATTTACTTGTACAAACATTGGATACCAACTATGAACTAAGATTATTCAACATTCATCTAGGATCTATGTTATCTCATCAGTGTTATTAGTGTCATGTTTCCATCAAGATACCAAGTACTTTTAGATAATCCTTTCATGTTATCTATATTAGGAGTTCACTATTTATATCGTAGGTATACGCATCTAAGTACATCATTAAATTTCAAATGAGCCTCACCATCTTGAGCCTCAATCTCTCGTCCCTTATTCTTCCTTCCCCAATGAAATTTTAGTGAAATTCATTGCTAAGATATTACTGTTTGTATAATCATTTAAATAATCAATATCAATTTAAAATTCCATGATCACTATACATATTTTTCTTATCTAAATGGCACACATACAAGAGGTCATCCATATTTAAGTCTTATGTTATGCTTAATCTACCTGCATGAGGGCTTGTTGCCCCCTAGTCATTTATTCATTAGTTTCATAATTTTCATTGTTCATCCTAAAAAGATTTGCTTATCTCATCAAGTTTCCACTTGACCTCTTTTATTGTAGATTCACTCATATTCAAGTTCGAATAGGGATTCTTCCACTTTAATTTTCACTCATTAAATATTCAGTTTAGACTGTGAAATGATTGGAACCACTACCATCATTATCATCCATGAATGGTTTGGTATGCCCAATGTATTTGGCAATAACTTCTTTCAATACTAAGGACGCGCACTAGTAAGTTGTTTTGTATGAGGTAACAATATATCATCAATCCACTCGTGAGTGAAATTAATTCAATTCCACCCTTTATTAGTTGATCCTCACTTCTTTTTCCAATTTATATGTAATCCTTCTCAAAGTATCATTATAGAATTTCCAACAATATTTCTTCCTACACTTCATGCTCAATGTTTTCTCATTAGTCTATATCGTGTATTTCTTTTTCAAAAAGTTAAACAATTATTATCCTTGGAACATTTTCCTGGTTTATCACTTGTCATTTCTCGTCGATTGTAAATGCTTAGAACTTCCTACAATGACACTTCTAAATTTATAGGCCATCACTTTGACCTTTACCAATCATGCTGACCAATCCACTCATCATATCTTTAAGACAACTTTCTTCTCGATAGAATCACCCCTTCACTTCCTCATACTGAATATTTATAGATAAACTTTTGTTTTCTTCAATAGTCTCGATTTCGTAATATTCCGTGTCCACTAGCTTCAAAGATAGAAATATTATTAAATTGACCATGTTTTCTCACCTTGAGTCATACTAGTTTATTTTCCTCTTCTCTCTTAAATGTATAAAATTGTTACACTTGGAAATATTGTTACTATTCCTCCAATCACATAACTTATCTTCCTTAAATTGATCAATTTTATTATGGATTCACTTCTTTAATTCAATTTTATCATACCCTTCAGGGCCCTTGACAATGACCTTCTTTATTATTCAACTTCGTCAGTTGATTGTTAATGTTTCTTCCATTTCTTAAGGTTGTTGTCTATTTATATATTTTTCCATCATCTTATTCTAATAACAGGTTTGTTGTTCTCCCAAGGCTAGTCTCTTGTTCTCTTAGGTTTATATTTATTAGTTCCCTGAAATTGCACCACTGTTTTCTCACACCTTCGCAAATAGCTATTGTCTTTTTAATGTTTTCCACTTCATATTTAATGGCCTCTTTTACAAGTTCATTTCAAGCTTTTAATTTTACATTATCAAGCACATAAGATGCATATTGATTTCTTTGTGGACTCATCAATACTACCATAATTTTATTATCATCTTTGTGAATATCAATGTGTTGCAAGGAGCATATAAAGAGGTGCCATCCTCCCATTTTAGACTAATTATAAGTTGTTTTTTTTTTCCCTTAAAATATGAGATTTCTTAATGCTATGAATTACTTGTTATATCTTCTTTACCTAACCAAAAAATTTCTTTCAGGCTATAGTTTATGAAATATAAAAAGATATCAAAAGAATTGATTCCACTTTTGATTAATGCATGGAAAAGGAGATGCAAGCATAACTATAAACATACACAAAATTGGACAAGAAAAATAATCTTCACTAAGTGAAGATTCACATTAATTTCAAAAGCCACCTAATAACCAACATAATTCTATGTTAAAACATAGCTACAAAGAAAAAAAGGAAAAACATTCTAATAGAAATAAAATTAAAACATGGTCAATATTTTAAAATAATTATACCATGAATATTTTCTTACTCCCTTCCATATTTCAAAATATTTATACCATGAATATTTTGATTATCATAAAGAATCATTTTCCATAAATGGATAAAGTTTAGCATACAACTACGCCTTTGGCCCTATAAGTGCGGTGGTGGACAAGATGTGCTCAATATGTAAGATTCATGCACTCTTCACCTTCAATTTGAATGTTCACTACACTCACTTAGGGCTCTCAATGATTTCACTTTTCTTTCCCTCCTATGTAGTTAGCCTCCCCATTTTCCAGTGATTTCACTTTTCTTTGCCTCCTATGTAGTTAGCCTCCCCATTTTCCCTAACTCTTTATGCAAGGCACTTGTGTTTGAGATTCATGTGGAAATGATTGTTTCTTTGCAAGTTTTTTTGAAGTATTAAGGGATTTATTACATCGATTAATTTGGAGAAGTGTATCTTAATGGATTAACGTGAACATTGATTATGAAACAATAAACAAACACATTAAGTGGTTCATAAATACATAAAATAAATAATATGTATTTAACATGTATTTTTAAATACATAAATAAATTCAACTCATAAAAAAATTACCATTATAAGTGATCCACACTTCAACAAATGAGTTGATTCCAACAATTCAATTTAAATTTCAAACAAATTCAACTTAAAATATATATATTTAAAAAAAATCTAGTATAACATAACTTCTAAATCACCCACCCATCTTTGGAGTAATACCGTACGGAGATGTCTAGCCTCCAGAAATTGTCGTACTCAATCAGTAATCGGTAGAAATTATCGTACTCAGTCGGTGTAAATTGTGTCTATCACAGTTAGAAAGCTTCCTTTGTTAAAAGGTTGTGAAATCGACAGTTCAAATGCAGACGTAAGCAGATGACATATGGCATACCTTTGAATTTTGAGGCATAGGAAGTTAGGGACTTGGACAATTGTTAATAGAGAAATCAGAGAATAGAAGACAGCAGAGGTGTAGGAATGGATCAAGAGAAAACCTGTCACCTGCTACAACCCACGAGCCTATTATTGTTGGTGAGATGTTTTTTCTTGAATAAAGTGATGGGTTAGCCTATATTTTCAAATAGCAGTAAGAAATAACTGTTCTCATTGTTCATTCCTGAAAGATTTTTCTTAAATATATATAAACTAAAAAAATTAGTTAAGAAACTAGGAAAACAAATTTATTAAATTTAAGTGAGTTAAGATAAAATATATTTTTTATTTTTTTTTAATGAATAAACAGATTTGACCTAGGTACCTGCAATGTTATGCTGAAGAGTAAACCCTCACTCATGTGAAAGAAAATAAAACTTTACAGGCATACACAACTTTACAGACGTACTCATATGACTCATCATAAAATTTAATAATTAGAAGTCAACTTCAGTCGTACATTTTGTTCCCCGGTTACAATCCATACAAAATATGAGGTAGAGTCGAATCAGAACAAAACGGACCTTTATAGTCACCTAGTTTACCCAATCACATGACCAAGGTAACAGAAGGAATAATGATGCGATGTTTAGGAATTGTTTTGGTAATATTAGAGAGGAATAATTAGGAGACGTTAGAAAGTGTTTTGGTATTGTTTCGGGGCAATAGCATGACATGCTAAATGGGTTTTCAAAATGGTGTATTTTTTCAATGGTGAGATGGATTATGATGTGATGGTGAAAGTATTTTGGGTAATATTGTATTTAGTGGAAAGGTGGTGATATTAGAAGTGAAAAATATATTTTAATTAGAAAGTAAGTACAAAAACAAATTATTACATAATTTTATTAAGAGAAAATTTTAAAATAAATAATTGTAAATAATGAAGAAAAAAAAAAATTATTGCATGAGAAAAACTTTATACTTTAAATTATCTTTTATTAAAATATTATTGTGAATTCGAAAAGTCATAAAAAGAAATACAAAGAAGAAAAATTTCATGGAATCATAAGGATATAGAGAAAAAAGATCACATAGCTATAGATTCTAGGTGGAAGGTAGCTTTGAAATGGGTGAGAAAATTGTTTGAACATTAATGTTTAAGGTGGTGAACGTAAGTAGCCTTTAACACTAAGAGAAGGAGATGACCAAAATTTTCCATATAAAAAAGCAAGTCAAGAATGCATATATTGATGCTATGCAAAATCCCATTGCATGAAAACTAGTTAACAAACTTCTAGATCATCCCAACAACAATATGTAAATTAGAGAGATGATTAGAGGTGCCTACTCAATGAATTTGAAGTTGGTGTAAAAAATGAAATGTAGGAAAATAAGTTGGTTTTCCAAATATAATTTTATTTATTAAAATTGTGCCTAACTATGTGAATTTTGAATTTTCCTAACACTAGTATGTTAATTATCATGAAAATATATAATGCATAGCTTTTTTATAGTACAACATTTTGAGTATTTAAATGATGAATCTTGCTACAAAAACTTGTCGATTTGTAGAGAACAAAGCATTTTTGTGTACAACGATTTTTCCAAGATTGACATAACATTATTATACATTGAGTGTATATAACAAATTCTTGAGAGTTGACTTTCGAGGGAGTGTAGGAGAAGAATGACAATGACAACATACAAGGGATTTTCTTTACTTTCTTCTCAAGCAGTCTGGCCAACTAGTGCAAGGTCATACATCGTTGGACTAGAAGGGTGTGTGTTGAGCAGGGATGGAGAATTAGAGGCCCTGAAAATACTTTTTCAAATGCATGAAGAACGTGGAAAACCCAAGTATGTTATGATCGTGAGCATTCATCTTGACTGTGGGAGCTTAATAGCTCTACAACATGGCAAGGGGATTCATAATTATACTATTAAGGGTGGTCTTGAATCAGATGTTTATGTGGGAAGTTCCCTTGTAGACACATTTTGAAGTGTAGAAGTATGAAGGATGAATTCAATACATTTGATGAAAATCTTTAAGAGCAAAATTATTGCATGGAATTCAAAAGTTATAAGGTATTGATAGAATGGCATGCTTGAGGATGTCATGATACTATTTCGAGAAATGTAGTGAGTAGTTGTTAAGCATAATGTGATCTGATGAACTTCAACGATTGTGGCTTATGCAAATAATGCACATGGAGAAGGGTCTTTACAACCCTTGAAAGAAATGAGTGCTTTCACTGTGAAACTAAACTTAGTTACAATTGCTAGTGCTATCCAAACATGTGTTGACTTTGTAGCTCTAAGTTGTGGTAAGGAAATCCATGGTTATATGATTAGAAGTCAAATTGTGTGAGATTTCTATGTGGAAAGTGCCCTGTTAGACATGTATGCTAAATGTGGGTGCATTGAAAAGGCACAAAAAGTGATTAACAAAATGAATTAGATAAATTTAGCTTCATTGAATGCAATAATTGGTGGTTATGTGATGCATGGCCATGGCAATGATGCCACTACAATGTTTCGTGGAATATAACCGGTTGACTAGAAGCATATCCACATATCAATAACTAGTATCCTTTCTGGGGGTAGCCAAGAAAACCTGGTTGATAAAGCCTTGATGGATATACAACCTGCAGAGATGTTCCTCCCTACGCACATGAGTGGTATGATTTCACAAGGAAAACTCCCTCCCATTCGCAGTCCTATGTTGGATGAAATATAGGAAGAGTTATATAAGGAAATATTCTAGATCGTCACTAAAAATATAAATGGTAATCCTTCCTTTTTTGGTCATGGCTTCAAACTCTATGGGAAATATGAAGCAGCAAATCATGTACAAGTTGGGTGTCCCTATAAAAACTTAGTGTCTTCTTTCTAAAAGGAGGATGCTTCAAGATCTTTCCGTGATGAAGGAATATCACATCTCAAGGAACTCTACCATAATATTGAACCTCAGGCTTCGTCGCGGAGCTCTAGGGTCGAGGACCTCCAGTAGATATGCTTCCTACAAGGATGTGACATAGGGAAATGCTTCCATACATGCAAATCATCCTTAAATCAACCCAGGTCCCTACATTGTAGAAAAAATGAAGCATGTGTCTGCTGTGGAGGTTAATCTTCCAGAGTCAAACTCTCTTTTTCTTCTCTATAATCGAAAACTATGATGTGCAGGTTTAATGGTTTTTTCATAGCTCTGACATTTTACACCAGTGGGTATTTTCACCTCGAACTCCCAATTGTGAGATCTATTTACATTCCAAAGGTTTTTTTACCATCCAATTTGATACTCAAGCAAATCTGGAAAAAGTATTGAATGATGGGTCATGGTTTTGATTTAGAGGTGGGCTCTTCATTACCCCATGGTTCCCAAATTTTGATGCCACAAAAATGGTGGTCTCCACTATGCCAGTATGGATGAGGCTACCAAATCTCCCCCTCCCTTTTTGACATCACACGGTTCTAGATTAAAGTGGAAACACTGAGAAAATTCAAAAAGATGGACCTCAAAAGAATAGAGAAAGGCCTTTTTTTTGCCAAAATCTGCATAGAGATAGACCTCAAAAAGATCTACTTGACTACATATTACTAAAACAAAAAATTTTGATTAGACCCAATTATTAGAATACGAGAACACGACTTTAAGATGTTGAATATGGTTCTAAACAAGACACTCGCAGAACACACGCCCTTAGGAAAAAGAGATCCCTAAAAGGAAAAAGAGGCAGGACATAAATCAAATGATGGTAGGCTTATGATGCTCACCTCTCAGAAGAAGATGAAGAAGAAATCATGGAGAACCATCCAAACTAAGCAGAAGTGGAAGCATTGGTCTAACATGGTAGCATATCCCATATGTAGAATGGCATTGACGCACAAGAGATTCCGACAACAAAACAAAAAAAAAATGATGCACATACAAAAAATGGGACATAGGGTTCAAAGGGAGTTCATATTTCTAAGAGCTCTAACTCAGAAAGATAATCCCCAACAAAGTCAACAAGATGCAAACTAGCAATGGTTCTGGTTGATCCAAACACACGGAAATGGTAGAAAGTGTAGGAAAAAAATGCAACAAAGAAAAGTTAAGTGATTATTATCACATTTAGTTTCTAATTTTCATATGTTTTTTCTCTTTATCTCATAAGCCAAAATTATCATAGTGAACACTTACCACATATGCAAAATGTAATTTTGTTCCTTGTTTCAAAATGAATAAAATTACAAGTCTTTTCCCTTTGAAAAAAAATATTATATATATGTCTGTGTGTGTGTGAAATTACAAGGACTACCGTTAATACAACCTAGAAGACTTTAGCATTATCAAATAATATATTTTCCTTTTTTTAATTATAGGTCTTAATGACTTCAAATGCATCATATATTTTTTTCCAAATAATGTTTTTTTTATTTTAACATCCATCTAATGCATCCAAAATTAAAGCGTCCATATTTGTCCTTAAATCTAACAATTTCTTATAAAACATATTTATATCTATTTGCATATTTAATTTATAAGAAAGAATACTGAGAAAAAAAACTTTCAATTTTGAATGTTTTCAAAGAATTTTCCTTTTAAGAGAAGCCTAACCATGTATGGTAAAGACAATTTGATATTTAGTTGGGGATTGATGAGTTTACCATTATTGAATTTATAACATTTTATAATAATATTTCAATAGATTTTATTGAGATTTGATTGAAGTTGGAAACCATAATTTATTAATTCAATATAGAATTCCAATCCTTAGCTCAATTCCACTTTAAAAAACTATATTTTTATAAAATTATTTTTCAAAATTAATAAATTATTTACAAATTCACAGATTTAAACTATTAAACTTGCAATATAATATTAAATATTTTAAGTTCTATATACTACCCTTCACTATAATTATATCACCAAGCGCTTTGATAAAAACAAAAAATTGTCGGCAAGACTGTACTGCTTTGTTTTTCAAGGATTTGCTTCTAGATTCAAGATAAATGTTTAAAAAAACGTTTGTTATGTGTTTAACTTTACTCCACCTTTACAACAAAAATTTTCAAACAAAATGTGTTTGGAATTATAAATTTGAATTTGAAATGGTAATTTTGTTTATAACCAAACAAGATTTGTTGAAATTACATATTTGAGTTTAAGTTGGTAAATTTATAAGTTAACTGCTCAAAATGTTCAGGTCATTAAATCTATTCAAATAAAACCACGAAAAAAATCCCACAACACTTCTTTGAAGCAAGGAAATTAGTTTGATTCAAGTAAATAAATGAAAACCATTCTTGATTCTCATATATGAATAATTAATGTTAATTTTTTAATTCTCATTTATAAATAATTAATATTAATTTTGTTATAGGGAAAAAATTATTTTATTAAAATTATAATTTTTCGTGAGAGTTCAATTTTTTTGGGGTTAACAGTTGAACAGATTTATATATTTAAAAAAACCACAAATTCTCAAAGCGTTCAAGTCATTAAATCTATTCAAATAAAAAAACGAAAACTTGAAAAAGTCCAACAACACTTCTTTGCTTTGAAGCAAAGAAATTACAAGTAAATAAATAAAAACCATTCTTAATTCCCGTTTATGAATAATTAATGTTAATTTTGTTTAAAAGAAAAAATATTTTATTAAAATTATAATTTTAAACTTGAGAGTTCAATTTTTTGGGGGTTAACAAGGAACAGATTTATATATTTAAAAAAACCACAAATTCATGCTAAATTATATCACCCAATTGTAATTAATCACGTGAAAAAGCATATTATACTGCTCGGTTTTCTAACGATGTGCTCTCCGGATTCAAGCAAATGCATATAAAAAAGAACACTCTCTTATGTGTTACTTTACTTCCCACTCCGATAAAAGATTACTGCAAGACAATAAGCTTTGTTGACATATTAATGTATGATGGGCTGCCTAAACATTAAGTCACCCGCCCTCACCAAATTGTCGTACACAATCGGTGGAAATTGTGAAAATCCAAGACGTTACGCTATTTCGCAATGAGATTATTACAGCTCAAGAAGCTTTTTAATAAGCTTTTTCAACCAATCCATCAGCATTTTTAGCTTTAATTACGTTTGTCAAAAAGTTGTGAAATCGACCGTTGAAATGCAGACGTAAGCAGATGACATTCGTTGAAGTTGTAAACCTATGGCATACATTTGAATTTTGAGGCATCGGAGGTTACAACTTTGATGAATCACGTGACAGTGGACTCTACTTGTCGAAGAAGAAAATTAACTCATGGGTTAAGAAACGTTACAGACGGTCGCATTTGCATTGCATTTTCTAACAGATAGGATAGATATCAGGTACTGTACATATTGTTGTCCTGTGCCCAAACGGTAACTTGTTCGGCTTCGTGTTCAATCTCAAAGCCAAACGTTCTTCCTCCTCTGGCCAGCACTGTTGGAGCTACTGTTGCTATGGCTTCTTCATTCCCAATTGCGGAGTAATCATGTTTATCACCAACCTGCACTTCTCCCAACGGAGGCAACTGATACCTCTTCTCCCTATCATTATTAATGTAAATTGGTGCGCCCAATTTTACTTCATCGTATATCAAATTCCCAAGATCATTGCAATCGTCCCGATCCTGAGACTGGATCTTAGAGTACTGATCAACGTCGGCCCATAGAATTTCTGGTGCACTAAATTGGGAGCGGGAATGATGTGGTGGGTATGACTCAGCTTCTGGGTAAACATTGCTAAAATCAGCTGCATTCGAGTAGGAATGGAGAGCGCTCCGTGCAGTTGTTCCAGGAGATGCTATCAAAAAAGAATAGTCGATCTCAATACTAAGCATCTCGCCGTCTTTTCCAATTTCCCATTTCATCGAGTCACTGATCTCATCAAGAGCGGGGATAATGTTGCTAGAGCCAACAGAATTACTGCCAGAGACAGGGGCTTCGTGCAGTGGCAATGTAATCCACGGGTCTATGAATTGACCGCATCTTGATGATTTTGCAGTCTTATAAGTATGCCCTTGTGGTTGCAGACTGGGATATGTAAAAGCCTGAGAGAAGCTCTCACTGGTCTGAGTAGAGGTAGAATCTGTGCACAGCTGAGAGCAAGAAATAAGGTGGTTGTTGGTGGGGTCTATATCAATTGCAAACTCATGGTTTTGCTCCTGTACTTGTACATACTTTAAATCCAATCCGTTCTGAACACCATAAAGCTGATTTTCTTCAGTGATCAATTCATTCAAGATGTTATCAAGGGACTGCAGGCACCCTTCAGGAATGTCGACGTCCGATGGTTTGGCGGAGTGAAACCCCGTATTATGAGCCTCCGCAGAGACTGAATTGGATTCCAAGGGGACGTTAAATTTTGTGCTGTAGTTGCCGTTGGCTTTGGTGGAGGAGGAGCAGGGAAACCCGTTCAGCTTCTTTTTGATATAAGAGTTCCAGTAATTCTTGATCTCGTTGTCCATGCGTCCAGGCAAATAGGAAGCAATTTGAGACCACCTGCGTCGTCAACGTCATTCACTTTTCCAAATCGATGGACAAAATGTAGCAGTTAAATGGAACGATCATTAATAGAGAAATCAATGAATAGAAGAGAGCAGAGGTGCAGAAATGGATCAAAAGAAAACCTGTTGCCCAGAATAGAGTGTAAGTGTATGATCAATTGTTCTTCTTGGAGTGAAATTGCACCGTGTTTCAGCCCAGGTCGTAAGTAGTTAATCCATCTCAACCTGCAGCTCTTTCCGGATCTCTGGAGACCTGTATATACATGACTGAATTAGTCTAAGGTGTGTCTTACTTAGGTAGGTTGGGAAAAATTTTTGTTTTTGGGGAATTTGAAACGGTCTGCAATTCAGGTAATGGATATTTCGGAAATCCTATAACTATGAAAGATGTGTATCATATTTTTTTATATTCAACGAATTTCCAAAGTCTAGTATAGAATTGAAAATTCTCAAACATAAAATTTACTTATTATTCACTATACACTTAAAAAATTCTCGATTATAAAAAGGAAACTTAACTTATTATCGATCTCGGCCCAAGAGCAGACGGTAGTCACCGAGAGTACTATATTTGTACAGACAAGGAAAACGGTATTCACTGAGATATTATATAGAGGATAGGGCACTCAATACAAAACAAACTTTGCATTTCGTTATAAACCCTTCGTTAAAAGAAGAAGACGAGAATGATTTTAATAGAAAAAATAAAAAGCATACTTCATAAACTTTCATGAACTACTCTGTATTAAGTAAAATGATATGCGAATCTTAATGTTTCAGGTTAGTTTTAAACTAAATTAATACTATTAACATTGTTAAAACACTAATTTAAAGCAGAGTAGAACTGATAATTAAAGTGGAACTGGGTACTTCTCTAATTACCAACATGTTTTGCCACATAGCTCCAGGTCCGGCCGGTAAGGCAGTTATTCTTCATATAATTGATAAGTTTCTCGTCATCTTCAGGTGACCAGAGACCTATTCTTATCTTCGGTTTGGTGGAAACGGGGACTCCATCTACTCGCCCTTGCATGCACCGCATTTTTACCCCTGCCTGCCAATGGATCTTCTCTGCGAGTAACTGAGTTTGGCGGTGAGTTCTCCTGCCGGTTGCCAAGGGCTGATATGGGCTTGGGATTCAACTCGTGGCAGATATATAAACACGAATTCACAAGTAGAGCGATGGCCATCAACAGGAATGGATGGCGAAAGCATGGAGCCCATAAGCCTTCTATTTTCCAAAGTCGCACGTGGCAACCCACCGATCATCGGATTTGATTCCGTATGACTGTGACCGTAGTATCTGTAAATATTAGTTTTAAAGTAAATTTAGTCGATTTCTTCAGAGAGCCGGAACCCCAAACACATTTAGATGTGAATGCCAAATGATGATGTCAACGAAACAATAGTAACATTACTACCTGGCCTGTATTCGGTCATTGAACGTCCCTTTAGTGAGTTGCAGCTACGAAAGACATATCCAATCAGCGCTGGGCCGGTGGTTCCTGCTTCCACCTTCTACTAGCTAGGCGCAACCATCGCGTCTCGTTATATACTGTGAAATCAAATTTGGCAAAGGTATCAAGGTACTTGCAGCGATAGGGTGAACCGTAAACCATGGACTAACCAACCGGCTATATACTAAAGACATAATTTAAACTTTCCCAGCAGATACCAAATTCTACTGGTGTTTCCAAAGTCATAAAAGGTTACTGATTAAAGTCCATATCATTTGTCATTTTTTGTTCCACACATTTCACATTTTTAACCATTTGACCGCCATACTATTGTTGTGAACGAAGCTATCATATCCGTACTACTTGGCCTGAAACACCACCTCATACACTGTGAGGTCGAACAAACATTCAGCCAACCGTTGTGAAAGATGAATACTGAAACAGAAGAAAACCTTACAAGAAAACACCCGCTCAAGTGTCCAATCATAAAAGTTAATAATTTGATCTGAAC